>FLSR01004876.1:4446-18256 GCA_900092035.1 Leuciscus waleckii
ACAGACAACACATCGGTGGTCTCTTACATAAATCGTCAGGGAGCTCTGCGTTCGTGTCCACTCTGCAAACTGGCGTCATTGACGCATCGTCTCGTTCCCTACTCAGGGAACTAGGGTTTGAAGGATTACAAATTTAAGAATCTATTTCAGATATGCTTCCTTACATAAACATCACGGTGAAGAATACTGATTTTAGCATTTGAGGTTTTAATTTAGATTCCAATATAAACTGAGAAAGTTTAGCAGCTGTTATGATGATTATATCAAGAGATTCCTGCCAGTCCTGTTCTCTAAATGAGTCAATTGCTGAGACTCTCACCCTCACCCTTTGTCTTTATGCATTTCCTGACCATTAAGCTCAATGTACAGCTGTGCTTTTATCATAGAGACAATGTTAATGTATGGGCGATCTAGTCAGGCTTATTGGATCACTGTTATGCTGATGAGATCAGAGCTGCGGAAATTCTGGTAACGAGCTGACGCCTATATTGTATTTGCATACTTTGTAAAGGGAAGGTCTCCACCCCCAAAAGTCCCTCTTCCTAAAATGCCTATAAGATACCATGTAAAGTTACTTTAGATTAGACTTGATGAACTACAGACTCGGAAGAATAAATCTCTTCTGCTTATAAGATCCATCTCAAGTCTCCTGGTCTTGCTTCGATGAAGGAATAAAGTTTCCAACACTTGTTTAGTCCTTTATTTTCTTGTATATTTAAGACCTCAGTCGGATTCTGTTCTTTGTACTGTATTGTCTTCGATATACTTACCAAATCTTTTACTTTTTTATTTATTTATTTATTTATTTTTTTGGTTTACTTCTTTGTTTTTTTGAGATTGTTTAATAAACTTTGTTTGGCTGCTTCAGGATCCACCTTTCGTCTCTTTGCCTCCTTTGCCGGACCTGATGTGACACTAATCTTTGACTATTCTAAGAATTTTATTAAACAGATTTTTTGTAATTTTTTTGAGATTTTGTAAACATTTAATAAGTTTTTAATCTCTGACCTCTGTTAGTCTTTTTAACAAAACACTGAAGGACATGAATGATGCATCAACCATTAAATTATACCCATATGAGTCTTCTGTTTATTATGAAAAATGTCATTCATATGTTGCAATGTTTTGGTTCCAATTACTAATGCACTATCATAAAAAAAAACAATGCTTGATTGGTGTTTCTATTATATTAATGAAATTTTATAAACTGCTTTTAATATTTATAACATCATTATGTTTTCTTTATTCATTAGGTTATGCTCGTGAGTTTCACCTCGCCTCTTTCAGTTGCAAAATGGGGGTGGTATGGTGTCTACCAACAGAAGCAAAGTGAACCGCACTTCCCTTTCTAGGCTAGCTTACGCTATGGGAAAATTCCTTTTCTCGAGAATACTGAAGCCAAAATTATCCTTATAATTTTATATATGTAAAACGCAGTGCAGCTGCACAGCAGACCACAGCAGAGCATTCTAGCGCGCTGATTGGCTGTGCTGCAGCAACTGCACAAACCTATGGCGAGACGGCTGAGCCACGTGAACCTATCAGGTCGCTTCGCGCCCTGTTACGTCAGAGCCCGCCAAGATAGGCATGGCTTAAGTCTATAAGAAGCCCATTTCCGCCATAGGAATTTAGATTAATCTCCTTCAGCTCACGGAC
Organism: Leuciscus waleckii; assembly: GCA_900092035.1. Classification (NCBI taxonomy): domain Eukaryota; kingdom Metazoa; phylum Chordata; class Actinopteri; order Cypriniformes; family Leuciscidae; genus Leuciscus; species Leuciscus waleckii. The sequence continues at coordinate 6,103 of FLSR01004876.1, forward strand.
CTTCGCTGACGCTAACCTCCGGACTGAGAAGCCGCCGCCGTTGAAAAGCCCTTCAGCAGATCGAGCCACCTGCAGTTCTGAGGACGCCGGTTCCTGTTCGGACACCGCCTTCAGCCCGCTGTTCTGCTTTGCCATCCGGCGAGCCAATATCCTTTCTAAGCTGTGTGGTTGTTCGCCGTTGCACACACACACTCACAAAAGAGCAAGGCGTTGTTTCAAATGCCGCGCACATCATGTGCCTCGTGCAGAGGCCCTCTATTCAGTGGAGATCATCACATCCTTTGCATGCGTGCTTGGGCCGTGACCACGCCGATGCTGCACTCTCCAAGGGCGGCTGCCCAGAATGCGACGAAATGACCCTGTCGACCCTGCAGGCTCGACTCGCCATTTTCAAAGAGGACTCCGTCCCCCCCGCTCTCCCTCATCTCTCGCTCGGGCCGCGCAGGAAGAAGCGTCGTGGACAGAGAATGCCAGAGCGCATGAGCGAGCCCACGCCGGATATTTCTCCGCGTGCATCGCTTTCTGAACCTCCCTCACCGGTCTTGTTCACACAGGATGAACAGCGCCCCTCCCAGCAAGCGGCCGATCCTGTTTCCTTCGGCGGCCCGGAAGAGGAGGATGACGAAGACAATAGCTTCTCTATTGCTGCGTCACAGAGTGAGGAGTGGCCGGGCTCTATCGCGGACCCCGCGTCTTCGACTCAGGACTGCTCCAGTGGCGTCAGGGCTTCCCTTGAGGCTGAGCTTATGAGACTCCTTACGAAGGCCGTGGAGGACCTCGGGCTGGACTGGTCTCAGCCCGTTGAACCCTCTCAAAGCAGGCTGGATGAGTGGTTCCTACAAGGTCGCCGTCAAGCTCCTCCGCAAAGACCCGCCCCCTTCTTCCCTGAATTTCATGACGAGCTGACAAAGTCATGGAAGGCTCATTTTTCAGCTCCTGCTTCTTCGACGCTCTCGACACTCGACGGCGCGAAGGAGAAGGGTTATGACAGCCTTCCGCCTCTGGAAGAAGCTGTCACCGCGCACCTTTGCCCGCTCTCCGCTAGAGGATGGCAGTCAAAGGTGACACACCCATCGAATCGCCACTGACTTAGCGCTACGCGCTACGAAGGTTACCGCCCAGGTGATCGGCAGGAACATGGCGAATTTGACTGTGCTAGAGCGCCACCTCTGGCTAACCCTCACGGAGATGAAGGACGCTGACAAGCTCCCTTCCTGACTTCCTCTTCGGCCCAGCAGTGAAAGGGTTTGCTTAGCGTTACCCCGAAGCACAGAAGGCATCACAAGCCATGCGCCATTTCCTCCCCAAGCGCTCCAGCGCTCCATTATACAGGTTTTAATACAATCTTAATCATACTTTATAACATCATACGGTTTTGTGTACAAATTTTTTACACATTTTTGTTCAAGTACTTGTACAAATTATCAGGAGTTGTCATGAGAGTGTGTTGAGTTTATGTGATAAATCGGTTTGCTGATGTTACTGCAATTATCTGGCAATTTACTATCATGTTTAACTTGATAAAGTAATGATAATGGTGAGACGTTAGGTGTTGAAAAAAAAAAAAGTGTGTACAATGTGGTTCAGAGCTGCAGTAGACTTCATCATACATGTGTGGAGGGAACCAGGTTTCAAGATTCAATGGTTTTATTCAACCAGTAACATGAGGATCATTCAGCTTCAGCTCTGTGAGTTTATAACATATGAAAATATTTACATGAGCTTAACCATAAATTGGCTGGGACCCATATTCATGTGAAGTGGCAGTAGTGCTATCTTTTCTCCAAGAGCTTTTGGACGCGGGTCGCTCCCCGTCCACGCTCAAGTTTATGTGGCGGCCATAGCAGTGTTCCACGCTCATGTGGCCGGACAGTCACTGGGGAGAACCGACCTAGTCGTGCGCTTCCTAGTCGTGCGCTTCCTCATCCTGGGCTTGGTCCAGTGGAATAGCACTTGAAGATGTCTGTGCGGCGGCAGCCTGGGCCTCTCCGTCCATGTTTATCAAGTTCTATAACTTGGGGGTTCCCGCTTTGCAAGCTAAGGTTCTTTCCATATAGAAAAATGTTTAAGCACTATATAACACTAATGAGGCCCGACGCTGTCTGGTCTAGTTATACATATCCCCTTATAAGGCCCACTGACGTTGGTCTCTTTTTGGGGTCATAACTTACTCTTCTGTGGGTTATAGTATGTGTGGTTATAAGCACCACAGTGTTTAAAATGGGGTTCCCATAGCGTAAGCTAGCCTTACGCAATACGAGAGTACTCTCGAAAGGGAACGTCTCGGTTACTAAACTTAACCTCGGTTCCCTGAGAGAAGGGAACGAGTATTGCGTAACCCGCCGTGCAAGTGTGCTTCAGTCGATTTAACCTAAATTCCTGGTGGATTATACAAGTTTTAATACAATCTTAGTCATACTTTATAACATCATACGGTTTTGTGTACAAATTTAGTACACATTTTTGTTCAAGTACTTGTACAAATTATCAGGAGTTGTCATGAGAGTGTGTTGGGTTTATGTGATAAATAGGTTTGCTGATTTTACTGCAATTATCTGGCAATTTACTGTCATGTTTAACTTGTTTAACTAAGGTGTTGAAAAAAAAAAAAAAGTGTGTACAATGTGGTCAGAGCAAACTTGACTTCCTCTGCTGTCTGGTTCAGAGCTGCAGTAGACTTCATCATACATGTGTGGAGGGAACCAGGTTTGAAGATTCAATGGTTTTATTCAACCAGTACCATGAGGATCATTCAGCTTCAGCTCTGTGAGTTTATAACATATGAAAATATTTACATGAGCTTAACCATAAATTGTTTCATGTTAAAGGTTCACGGTGGTTTTATGTGGCTAATTAAAAATGAATTGTAATGCTTTTTTTATTTTTATTTTATCTTATAGATATATTAATCTGTTGTCGAGCTGCAGTCTCAGATCAACTCACTGATTTGGGATCAAATGTGACCATAAACTGTGATCTTGATGAAAATGAGGTTTATTGGATTTTACTGAAAACACCAGATCCTCCAACAGTGATTCTACGGTCAACCTCAAATCCAACAGCGCCTTTTTACTCAAATAAAACATTCAGAAAGAAATATTCAGTGCAATTTAATCATAATCTAGTTATAAATAATGTGACTGCTGATGAATTAGGAGTTTATTACTGTATGAACACACGCACACCTCTAAAACTTAGCAACATCACCAGACTGCACTCACCGGTGATTCATTTATTAATCCATATTGATAATCACTGATCATTGATAATCCAAGAATATTTCCTCTTAGTTATTTATACATTTGTAATTCACTACTTCAGTTTTTGGAGCACCTATATAATCATAAGCAGTTAATGGTAATTCCACAAAAAGTTGAATATGTTTTATATTTACCTACAGTACAAAAATGCAGTCATTGTGCTTCAGACTATCAGCTGTTGTTACTGTAACAGATTATGAACATTTTCATTACAGAATCAACTCAAATAACTGAGTGTCACAATCATACAGTGGTGAATAATACTGATCAGAATCAGAAACAATGTCAGATTATTATCATCATATCTGCTCTGATGAACGGGATTCTGGTCATTGTGCTGATCGGTGAGTGACTCTTCTTTATGAAAAAAAATGTATTTAAACAGCAAATGAAATGTAATTTAGTCAACAAATATATACAGTATAAATATAAAAATGATGCTCTTCATATTCAGCTGATGTTGTCGTAATTGTGAATTTACCATTATATAGTCTTTTGACTATTGTTTGTCTACAATTTAAGAAAGAATAATATAACCGTCAGTAAATATTGAATCTGAATTCACTGTCTTGTTCTTATAGTGTTTTTTTTTTTTTTAAACTTTTTTTGATTTTTTTTTTTTTTTTTTTTTTTTTTTTTTTTTTCAGATATATGAATAATAAATAGCCAGAAAAATCTGCAATACTGAAAGTTGTTTAGTCGGGTCTCTCTGGTAATGATATTATAATTACTCATGAAAACAGCATTGTATTAAATTATAAGTCAATCAAATTTCAACATGACTTTAAATAATATCACTATTGATAAATTAGGATGTTATGATCGTATGAACACAGACACACTTAAAAAAAATCATTGTCAGATTCATTAGTAAAATTAATAATACATAAAGTAAAAAAAAACAACAACAAAAAAACAACAAAAAACAAGAAAAACAAAGTCTAAAGTTCTTCGGAAATGTCACACCTCAAATTTGGATCACTTCTGTTGTAATGTTATTGATGTCATATTTGTATATTAGATATATTTATGTATATGTATACGCACGCACAATGCGATTTGTCAGTTTGCCAAACAACTGACTTCATTTTCAACTGAACTCAACTGAAGTGTTAAACCAAAACCAGAAGTTTGTTCCACTGGTTTGGTCACTAGACAACCAATCACAAACAGGGCCTCTTACCTTTGTCTAGAGTGGGGTTTAACCTTAAACCCAGTGCAGTGTTTTTTCCAGTACTAATGTATCTCAGTTCTCACAGTTGTCTAAACCTCAAATGGAAAAAAACACCATTATGTTAGATTATATTTGTTTACACATTGAACATTTAGTGCTTGTCAAGTGTGTTAATGTAAAGCACCTTCATGCCTAATACTGAAGTTTATATTGCTATGAACATCCAAAATTAATACTGCATCTGTGAAAGCAGCTTCACGTTAATGTACGGTCATTCTCAGAGGCTTCAACCAATGAAAAAAAAAAAAAGTTTTACTAGGAGTGTTGAAACTAGGCCTCATGGACAACAGCAAATGCACACTATAGTGTATAAATATGATGTAAACACAAATAAGCAGAATGATGCATGAAACGTCCCAGTGCTGTTGGACTAATGCTGCTTTCACGTGCTATTGAAATTATCTTATTATATACGAGTTTACTAGTTAAAAATTGGACATGAACGCCCTCTTGAGTCATATTTACCACTGGGAAGCTCGAGGATAATTACGATACCCGAGTTCCCGAGTTGGGCGTGCAATAAACTTTAAACATGGTGGAAGGGAGAACGATTGTCTAGAGAACTATAGTCCTGAAATTGGAAATATTACATTAACCTGCCTTAATGTTTACTTAAAATATCTATAGAGAGAAGTTTTAATTTTAAATTTTTTTATCCCCAAATAGGTAAATGTTAGCATTATGGAACGGTAAACTCTCTCAGCGAAATGTACGTTTCATTCATACTCTATGCCGGAGAAAATTTCATGCAGAAATTTACAAGAGACTCGTAGGAGTAATAAAACTCATGACATATGAGCAAAGACATCCAGCTACCACTGTAGCGGAATACAATGCAGATGGAGACATTTTGACTGATTAAACCTGAAGAAAATGAACACACTATTGCAACAGTATATGGTTTATCTGTGATCTTCAAGCCATCTTGGGTATTTTCATAAGGATAAATTATGTTGTATTAACAAAGTTCGGGAAGAGAAGGTTTAAATGATCTACCCAATAAGCATGAGAGAAGGCCCGTAAATACGTATTGGACTCACCTTTACTCATGGACAGTTTGCCACGTTCCTAGCTCAGAGCCCTCCCCCAGACAGCGAGCCAAATACGCATACGCTTTTACACTATCTAATCAGCATTTGTGTGAACTTGTGACCGTATTGTTATAATGCAGTTATAAAATAATATGCTATGAACATCCAAAATTAATACTGCATCTGTGAAAGCAGCTTCACGTTAATGTACGGTCATTCTCAGAGGCTTCAACCAATGAAAAAAAAAAAGTTTTACTAGGAGTGTTGAAACTAGGCCTCAAGGACAACAGCAAATGCACACTATAGTGTATAAATATGATGTAAACACAAATAAGCAGAATGATGCATGAAACGTCCCAGTGCTGTTGGACTAATGCTGCTTTCATGTGCTATTAAAATTATCTTATTATATACGAGTTTACTAGTTAAAAATTGGACATGAACGCCCTCTTGAGTCATATTTACCATTAGGAAGCTCGAGGATAATTACGATACCCGAGTTCCCGAGTTGGGCGTGCAATAAACTTTAAACATGGCGGAAGGGAGAACGACTGTACAGAGAACTATAGTCCTGAAATTGGAAATATTACATTAACCTGTCTTAATGTTTACTTAAAATATCTATAGAGAGAAGTTTTTATTTTATTTTATTTTTTTATCCCCAAATAGGTAATGTTCCATTATGGAACGGTAAACTCTCTCAACGAAATGTATGTTTCATTCATACTCCACGCCATAGAAAGTTTCATGCAGAAAGTTTACAATGAGACTCGTAGGAGTAATAAAACTCATGACATATGAGCAAAGACATCCAGCTACCACTGTAGCGGAATACAATGCAGATGGAGACATTTTGACTGATTAAACCTGAAGAAAATGAACACACTATTGCAACAGTATGTGGTTTATCTGTGATCTTCAAGTCATCTCGGGTATTTTCATAAAGATAAATGATGTTTTATTAACAAAGTTCGGGAGGAGAACGTTCAAATGATCTACCCAATCAGCATGAGGCCTATAAATACGTAGCCGACTGGTTGCCATTAAGTGTAGTTTTGTCTTTTGTATGAAATGGTGATTCTTCGAAATAAATAAATAAATAAATCAAGTTAAGATGAATTTGACTGATTGCATTTTTTTTCCCCAACATTTCTATAGATATCGCGATATATCACTATCGTGAATTCTTTTGGCCATGATAATCATAAACCATCATATCTTGTCTTAGGTTGGCAAGTTTTTTCATAAACGCACATCTCCACATCCTGATGGCAATCAATAATAGAAGTGGTCTAAATATTAAAATATACGTACATGCACGTAAAAACTAATTTGTGTGTATAAATTGCACGATAAATACAATGCGTGCTATAGAGACGCATTTCATGAGATCGGGTTGGTATTTCCGTTCCTCCACGCATCAGCTCATACAGACACACGTCATCAGTGCACTCTTTAAGGCTATGCAGAGTTGTAGACAAACAGTCAGTGCTGCAAACAAACAGCAGCCTCTTTTTACAGTTCCTCCTGAACCAAAACAACCAGCTTGTGCTGCGTTCAGGTCATGTCATAACCATGATGTAGAGACGGCAACCCTTGACTTCCTACTCAAAGTGGTTCGCGTCCTCAGACTTGAATTTATGCATTTCTATGTCAAAACCATCAATGCCGAAATGAATCTCCAGCAGTCAGGGGTACAATAAGAGCTCTGTAAGTTGTTTATGTTCATTATTATTGTAATGTTATGTGCTTTGAGACATGAGGTATTTTAACAGTGTCTCTCGTGCTGCTTTGCTGAACCTGCTCTGGCTGTACGCGTTCATGTGTTTTGGAGGAGGCGTGGCTTTGGAGATGCTGTGAAGGGCATCTGGGGGGGGGAGGGATCTCATGCTTTCAAAGGTAGCTCGCTATTGCTAGCCGCTCTGAAATGGCCTAGCATACCTTTGACATCTCATGTTCATGTTGAGTGAAAAAAAAAAACAGCCCCAAGTGTCTTCCACCAGAAGTCCTGGTTCACTTAACAATGTCAGTTTATTAACTGTATCAAGTACAAATCAAATTACATTTATTAACATATATACTGTATATAATGTCATATATATTCTGAAGTGTTTCTCTGAAGATTATCTTACTGCTGTCTTGTGTGACCTCATCATGTTTTTGGCTGTAGAAGAGAGAAACTGCACAGCCTTAGTGCATTAGACAAATTAAATTATATGACTCACATTCCAGTGATTATTATCTGAAGTTGCTGTTTTAATATTAAGCTCCTTTGTGTGCAGATGTAAAAGCATATGGATCTGTGATTTTAGTTTGTATAGGGCTAGCAGTCTATCTTCTTCTTCTTCTAGCTTCTAGCTCTAACTTAGTTAAGAGTAGGCCTATGTTTGTTAGACTCTCAGTGGCTTAATATCACATTAAAAGTTAAATAAAAAATATATTTAAGACATAGCCTATAATCAAAGAAACCCCAACTGATCACTGAACCAATCAAATCTTCTCAAATATGTTGTGAGAGACTCACAGATCTGAGGCTTTAAGATCATTCTGTAACCCAGATTTATTTCCTCTATGCAGTTGCCCAGCAAACATCTCTTTCTGACTGGAAACACCACAGAGCTGTAAACGACACCTTAACCACACAGAGAACAAGCTCAACTCACACTCACAGCAGTTTGATTCATTCATTCTTTTATTGGATTAGATGAACATTGTGATGTGATATAAAAGTAGAAGTAGAAGTAGAAGTAGAACAACTTCTAGAAGTAGAAGAATAACTAAGCTGCTCCTTTTCATTACACAGATCTTATGGCTTCTGTTATGACAGTTAACGTTATATTTCTGGACATTGGCTGGTCTTGTCTATGTGTTTCAGAGCTCCTCTGCTGTCCTCTGCAGGTCATTCATAATAGCTCCAAGTAGATCATACAGGTGAGGATTGAAGTGAAGGTTTGTTGAGTTTTTTATTTTATTTATTTTTTATTTATTTTTTTATTTTATTTTTTTAATGTATGGTTGGTGGTCAACGTTTTCTCAAAAGGCATAAAAGAAAGATAAACTCAAGGTAAAGCAAATGAAACATGTTCTTTTTTTATTTTGTACAGGTATGGTGGTGGCGCAATGGATAAGACACATGCCTTTGGTGTGAGAGACCCGGGTTCGAATCCACTGTGAGACACCAATGTATCCCTGAGCAAGACACTTAACCCTTAGTTGTTCCAGAGGCGTGCGACCTTTGACATATATAGCAATTGTAAGTCGCTTTGGATAAAAGCGTCAGCTAAATGAATAAATGTAAATGTATGGTTTATCATATAGATACTAATATGTAGTGTCTATGGTTTCTAACAGTTATTAAAAGTGATTAACAAGTAAATTATGGAGGATAGGGGGTCCAGTGGACTACCCTGTTCCCTTTATCTTATTCCCTGTAACCAGTCTGTGTAGGAAAAAACTCAATAGTGCGAATGTTAGTTGGTGTAAATTGGAGTTATATTAAAAAATGTCCTGGCTCTTCCAAGCTTTATAATGGCAGTGAATTGCTGTTTCTGTTTTGAAGTGCATAAAAGTGCATCCATCATAAACGAACTCCCCACGACTCCGGGGGGTTAATAAAGGCCTTCTGAAGCGAAGCGATGAGTTTGTGTTAGAAAAATATTCATATTTAAAACTTTATAAAGTAAAATAACTAGCTTCCGGCCAAACGAACATACGGAAGTCTAAAGCGCAACTTATGCAGTATGCGATGTACTGCTGATATTTACGCCACTACGCTACTTCTGACGTCACAAGTTTCGTAAGTTGCGCTTTAGGCGTAAGTAGACTGAGTATAACCGTTTGGCCGGAAGCTAGAATTTTACTTTGTAACGTGTTAAATATTAATATTTTTCTTACAAAAATGCGTCGCTTTGCTTCAGAAGGCCTTTATTAACCCCCCGGAGCAGTGTGGAGCACTTTTATGATGGATGGATGGGTGCGCTTTTATGGACTTATCGCATCAAATCATCATATTAGAATGATTTGTGAAGGATCATGTGACACTGAAGACTGGAGTAATGATGCTGAAAATTCAGCTTTGATCATGGAGAAACAACCATTCACTGCCATTATAAAGCTTAGAAGAGCCAGAATTTTTTTTTATATAATTCCGTTTGTATTCGTCTGAAAGAAGAAAGTCATATACACCTAAGATGACTTGAGGGTGAGTAAATCATGGGCTAATTTAAATTTTTGGGTGAACTATCCTTTTAACATCCCTCATTTAATAAAAAAAAATATATAAAAAATCATCCTTATGTGGCAATAAAACATGTCTTCTCATGCACTCATATAAATGGATGCAAAATCAGAACATTTGTGTTGTCTATTACAGCATTGTTGTATTGTTTATTATATAATGGACACGCTACTGAAGCCTGTTCTCATTGTGGTCAGTCCGGTTCTTAAAGCTGCCGTCGGCAACATTTTTTTGATCATATTCAGTGAAATTGACACTATAATCCGACAGAACAACATAAATAAGATGGTTTTAGAAAAAAACCCGAGCTTCTAACTCCACCTGGAGCGTGTTATTTGTTTTGCAAAAATCCACCGCTCCCGGATCATCGGGTCCAATCAGCGCAGGGGGGTGTGAGATCTGACTGTCAATCACAGGTCGTGCACACGCCACAGATCCCCCCTCACTCCCGCACGTTAATATCACATGCACACGCCACGCCTGAAGTTCGCCTGGAGATTGCATGAAGCGGGATGGCGGAGAGAAATTCTACTAACAAGCTTCCAATTCCTCGGTTATTGCTATCTATGGATAGATTAACCAGGGCAGCCTACCTCCGAGTCCATGGTGTTGATAGATGCTGAAGAAACGGACGCGTTCACAGAAAATCAGGTACACACGCACAGTGACGCACTGACGAGCACGACCTCGATGGGAGGGTGCTCGCTGGTAGTGGGGAGGGGCATGAGAGTTGTAAACATTCAAAATTTTGGCTAATCGACCCAATCTGCCAGACTTGCCGACGGCAGCTTTAATACAATTAAAAGCATTCATATTTAAAAAAAAAAAAATCCTTGAAAAAACATTCGTCAGGGCTTAAAATATCTTGAATGTGACACCCTTGCCTAATTTAGTATTCGTGGTTCTATGAATATGCAAATGAGCCCCGCCTCCACTCACTCACTCAGCTCAGAGATCCACTGGTTGACGATCACACGTTTATCTGATTGGTTACAAGGTAGTTTGTGACGTCAGAAACACCAGCGATTTCAAAGCGTGTTTTTGAGACAGTCTTTGGTTCACTGCAGTTTTAAGGAGAAAATACCCAGCAATAATGTTGAATTATGCATATGCACGTTTTGTCTTAAAGCATATTAAAAACACCACATAGACATACAAACAACATTAAAAACTTGATTTTCACCACAGGGGGACTTTAACAGAAACCATGCGAGAGTCATATTGAAATTGAAATGTTTCTAATGGGATTTGTTTGACTGAGTCATTTATGAGAAAACATTTACTTTTAGTGAAAATCGTACAACTTGTAACATGCAAATGATCCAAACGCTGTTTCATCCACACAGTTTATTGGGTCTTGAACATAAAGAATCCACATACAATGAGACAATGAGACACAAGGTTCTTTGCTCCTCTGAATATCTGAGAATACTGAAGGTTCTAGGCAGCTACATTTTACATTCTCATGAAGCTCTAACATCCATTTTCAAGGACAGGCATATATTATAACTTGTAGTTCCCAACCTATCAGACTAGAGTAGAGCAGACAAATAAACATTTAGTGATGAATCTTGTTCTCTTCTGACTTCAGTCTGCAGATCTGCACAGCGGATCTATGTTCTACAGAGGTAAACATTTACACAATTTCTTTCTCTGTTCTTTGTTCTTCCGAAGGGAAAAGGGCAGATACAATTCTTTTATTTTATTTAAATATGATAAAACCGGCTATAAGTATAATACTACAGATAATACAATGGTTACCCAGAGCAAATGTGATGTCACTCTTTGGTTTCCTTGATGAATTCCTGTTGATTCTGCAACAAAAAAAGTGAAGAAAAACAACATTACTGAACTGTGTTAAAGACAACAGATCCGTCTATAATTCTTATTCAAACATTACTAGTGAATGACAAATTTTTAATAATATTTTTAACAACGTTTCACACACCGTTGATGATCAGCTGTACAGTGGGTTGTTCAGATGAGTGTGAGATGTAGCAGATGTATTTTCCTCCATCAGTGTATTGAAGATTGATGAGTTTGATGGAGTAGTTTCCTCTCTCATACTCTAATGGGAACGTTTCGGCTCTGTTCTTGTACTGATGTTCTTGTTCTGATACTGAATCTTCACCCTTGACTATATCATACACAATCTTGCTGCCATTGTGTCTCCAGTGTACATTAATGTCTTGAAGTTTATGATCATGTTCAGTGGAAGAACACGGCAGGAGAACAGAACCACCAATAACAGCCTCTACCGTTTCCTGCAGAGACACTGAAACAACACAAACTGTAAACACAATTTATTCATTTATACATGTGGCATGTAGCACCTTTTTGTTTTGTGCTCACCTTTACTTATCAGCACTGAAAATACACAGATGAAGCAGCA
>FLSR01004876.1:26752-75384 GCA_900092035.1 Leuciscus waleckii
ACACACAGAACGTAGTCTTGCACTCTGTCTATTATTTTTTTGATTGATGGCCTATTTACACATGCGTCAGACGGATGTCTTTGGTAGATGCGTCATGGTTCGCTGCATCGTGTGTCACGACTGTTTTTAAGACACTGTGTCAAAGTTAAACTTTTGTTATGCAACACAACAATGTGGGTTTTGAAATGAACAATCTGTGCAGGACAAATATCTTGAAAATATTGAGTGTTTGTTGTAACATGTCTGTTTTTAACAGTGGAGAAGTTGTTTGTTTTGTGTTTTGATTTTGTTTTGTTAGGCATAAAAGAGTTATAATGTTGGACGAGTGTTTTGTTTCATTTTGTTTGGTACAAACGTTATACTAGGAAGAATGTTTTTTGTTTTGTTTTTTTGTTTGTTTGGTATAACAGAGTTATAATAGTGGATGAGTGTTTTGTTTTGTATAAAAGAGTTATAATGGTGGATGAGTGTTTTGTTTTGTATAAAAGAGTTATAATGGTGGAGGCGAGTGATTTGATTTATTTTTAAGAGAGTTATGGTGGATGAGTGTTTTGGTTTGTTTTGCTTTCTCTTTTGTTTGGTATAACAGAGTTATGATGGTGGAGGAGAGTGTTTTGGTTTTGTTTTGTATAAAACAGCTTAGAAAGAAATGTCTCTGTGCCCGGGAAAGTTCTGATGAGTAAAGGCAAGCTTAAGCGCTAAAAACACATCTTGACGAGCATTCTGCGTCTAGTAGTTTCATTCTGTTGAGCTCTGCCTCACTGTTTTTGTCTCTACACTCTTTAACGGCTTGTTTGGCAGCAGAACAGTGACATCATCTGAGCAGTGCTGGCTTTATTTCATTCAGTCGATTGAACTACAGCAAAACGTTCAGAAATCAGTTCATTAGGGATTCGGCAACATTTCAACCACCAGAAAAGTTTCTACTTTTCATTTTTAAACATTTGTTATCGCAAGAGCGGTTTAAGTAATTTTGCTATTCATTTAGAATTCGTTCATTTTCGAAACACAAATTAAGATATTTAATGAAATCTTAAGATTTCTGTCCCTCCGTTAACAGCTATACGCAACTACTGTAGCACTTGATCGCTCCAAAAAGTTCATAAAGAGATCGTAATACTAATCCATGTGAAATGAGCGGTCTAGTCCAAATTTTCTGAAGAGACTCGATCGCTCTATATGATGAACAGATTGAATTTAGCCTTTTATTCACATACAAACATTCATCAACTCACACATAAACAGAAGCTCAAGCATGAGAACCAATGAGGTTCATTCTCGTGTTACGCATCACGTTTGAGCTTCAGCAAGAACCAATGAGGTTCATTCTCATGTTACGCATCACGTTTGAGCTTCAGCAACAACCAATGAGGTTCATTCTCACACGTCAAGCAGGTTCGGTTGAGCTTCTGTTTATGTTCGCTGATCAATGTTTAAAAAGTGAATAAAAGCCTAAATTAAGTCTGAAAAATGCCATTTTACCTTTTAATTTTCATCCCAGTATGTTTTGGCCAAATTGTACATTTTGGTGCATTTTGTACACACATATTTCATATTTCAAACTCATCAAACTGGAGTATGACAAGGTTCTGCATTTCTCGACTTTGCAGCGAAGTTGAAACTTTTGAGCAAAGTCTTTCAGATGAGGGTAAATATTGTATATCTTGCTGCATGCATGCTGAGTTGTTGCAGGTGTATGAATGACCTTTGACTCCTCAGCACACACTGAGCAGCAGATGTGACCTGATAGAAGAACACGAGACTGACTTCATTAACCTCTGTGCTCGCTCGCCACGTCTAATTAATACAGACGTTTAAAAGACTCTTCCATCTTCTCACACGCCCACTCAGACTGTTGCCTTGAGAGAAGGTGATGATAAAGGAAACTTTTTAAGCGATGTTGCCATCAACGGGCAACCAGATGAGACACACAGGGCCCATGACCGATCTAAAGTATACAGAGACAGTAGAAATGTGTTGCTCATTCTCAATGGGAAAGTGCCCAAGCAACATCGCTCAAAAAAGTTGCCCTGTGTATCATCACCTTTAGGGCTTGATGTTGTTCAGGTTTCCCTGTCACACCTTAAAGGAACACGCCACCGTTATTCACCGTCTCCCCTACATTTGCAAACGCATTTTTGTCTCAGTGCATGTATTGCGTGCATGCAAGCCACTAGCTTAGCTTAGCATAATGAATGGAATCCTTTGTTGCCGGATAGCATGTCGTGAGTAAAAGTGATCCAAAATTTCTGCGTGTTCACAATGAGTACAAATAGCAATGCAGATTAAGACTGCGATTTCCTAGGCAGATATTGACTTGGGACTATATTGGGGTGAAGCACAGGTGAAGCACTGCTACTTGGGCGCAGAGATATCACGCAACACCTGAAATCCGCTAGGCCTATCTCTGCGCCCAAGTAGCAGTGCTTCCCTGTCTCACCTTAATCTAACATGACCAGTAACTGAGAAGACAAATTTATCCACTACCAGCATTTACAGCCTTACTTTTGAAGTTAAAGTATGGGTACTGTGTGAAAATTTAACTTTTTTTTGTTTCTGCACAATTCCACATGATTCCAATTAGCCACCACACGAAGATCTGTAATTACTGTGAGTACAAACAAACGCTTGATGGTGGCACTTTTGCCTTCTTTATCTTGGCAAAGAGCGGTGTGTGGGCTGACTCAGACAGGTTATTAGAGATCTGGGCTTCTTTAGAGATCCAACATTATCAGTGGATCAGGACAAATTCAGGATTTTATATAAATTATGATAATTCTCAGACCCCGGTCATCATTATCGTCTCAGCTCTAATAAAACCTGATTGCCCCGCAGCTGTTGTTGGTACATTTGCATTTCACTAAGGCATTGCACAAACCCTGAAGTCACAAATGGATGAATTGCTTTTAAAGCAATAAAGAAAATTAAAAGGCCAAAAACATGACAATCAGTTATATAATGGGACCCAGTCAGCGCTGTAACTACGCTAGCTTTTATTAAGTCGATAATTGTCAAATATTGCTGTTTTTGTGGATAAATATTGAACCAGTAGACACATCTGCTGAATATTTTTATGCCACATTTCTCAGGCTTTATGAGTTGAGAATGTGTTTTCAGCAATGTGTTATACATTTGACACATTTAAATTTGTTTATGAATAAAGTTGGAAAAAGTTAACGGCAAACCCTTATCAAGAAGAGTGATGACTCATGTTCTGTTTGGATGTAACAAAAGAATATATATGTATATGTATGTATATATTTTACACCTTGATATAATCAGAAATATATATATTCGTTATAACAAATTCCCATGATTTCATTCATTTCCATCCGTGTCTTTTCCAGGTCTACAACTCACACTTTTAAAATTCCCTCTTATATCCAGATTTTCCTAGAATGTAAGTCTTAAATAAAATAAGAAATATGATGACCGGATGATTCTTGATTTTTAGGTGTTTAGCCTGTTTTAAAGTTTGTTTTGTCTTGTTTGAATCATTGTAAGCTATCTTGGGGGAAGTTTGCTGAGGCCCTTATTGAGTCCCGCTAACCTGGTTGAGAATCACTGCTCTACATGGTATTCAATGGCATTTACAACCTGTTCTAAAATTTTATTTTTTTATTTTTTTATTTTAAAACCTCATTGTACTACAGGGTTTTTAATGAGAAACATCATAAACTGCATTGTCAATCTATTTTTCTTGAGGAATATTCACTTATTTTTCTTGAAAGTTTTTTGGAAGCATCTTCCATAATAGAGTTGATCTTTTGGGATATTAAACTGGTAGAGTAGCACAGCTGTAGATTTGTGGTTTAGTCTGGCAGCATTGGCCGGGTGAGTGTGGAAGAGACTTGATATAAGAGCACCAATGAGCCATCTTATATTCTCCATTTAACAGTGAGAAGGGATTTAGAAAACAAATGTTTATTTAAGAAGCCGCATTATGCACTTTTACAAAGTCTTGATTTTGTTTTGGGGCTTTACTAGAACAGGCTTTCATGCTTGAATGATCAAAAAACACATTATTTTCCCCATATTGTAGATTATTGCAGCTCCTCTTTTCACTGTCTGTCATTAACGCTCTTTTTAGTTCCTGTCTCTATGAAGCCCCTCCTTCTGAAAAGCTCAATGTGCTCTGATTGGTCGGCTAGAGCAGTGTGTTGTGAGTGGTCAACTGGAAATGTCGCGCCCCTCACCATAACTGCCAGTTTCGACACACTACTAACTAACTCAACAGGCCCCGCCCCTTTATTCTACATATGAATTATTTAAATGAGGAATATTGTGAAATGTTCGTTCCCGGAAGAAACTCAAGACTACAATGGAGGCGTTTCAGGGAGTTCAGAAACAGTGACACTGATATAGAGAAGAACTCCCGCTGGAGACCTGTATTTTCAGACCTGGTATTTTCTTGCGTGTACTCACTGAGTGGTGTAAAAACTGAGGTGTTAACTGGAGCAGCATCTTGAACGCTGCTGTACTGCAATGACACTGCATTGCAACTCACTCTCTTTGTACTTGCGACTTCTCATAACACTCTTAGTCCTGACAGAATGCATGTGTTCCTGAGAGACTCACAGAGTGACAATGCCTCTATTTTGTGCCGCTCGCTGGATCGAGAGAAAAAGAGTGATCAGATGAAAGGAAAAAAATTGTCTTTCGGCCTCATAAAATATTGCCTGGTCAAAGCAAATATGAAGAACTGTTAGTGTGGGATAAATACAGCCCTGTGTCTTCAGAAAATCCAGCACTCGAGCCAAACCTGCAGATGCTAAATGCTCTGCAGAGAGGGAGAGAGAGAGAGAGAGAGAGAGAGAGAGGGACTGAGAGGATGAACAGAATATGACTTAATAGAGAGGTCGAACAAAGGACAAGAAAGAGGAAAGTAAAATGAACAGTGTTCATGCCATTTCTTGGATGTGTTCCATGGGGATAGCATAGTCATTAATGTACCAGTTACCTTAGAATACCACGGTAATGCAGTGTTTTATAGACGGGAAATAAGGGAATTGCATGGTTCTTTCAATATGTGCCATAGTCTTACCATGTTTTTCTGTGAACTACCTTGGTCTGCCATGGTAATACCATGTTGTTGTTGTTTTTTTTATATGTACTTCAGTGTACTTCCATGGTACTGCCATGATACATGTCCAGAAAACATGATAGTAGTTTTAAGTGAATATATCCCTTACATAAAAGTCCTGTGGTTGCACTGTGTACTTTGAAATATACCATAGTACTAAAGTTCATGTACCATTTTTGTATGTCCAAAATACCATTGTAATACAGTGATACCATGTACAAAAAGCATGGTACATTTCTTTTAGGGATGCTGTGGTATTCTGTTTAATTTATTGGGGAATCATGGCAATACCATGTTTTTAGAAATGTACAATACAAAAGCATGATTCTTCATCATAGTTGAACTGGCAAAGCCATGTTTTAGGATGTACCATGGTTTTCTTAGAATTGCTTAAAACATTGTAATATCACAGTACTTACATTTTGAATACAATGGAAATAGCATGTGCCATTAGTTGGTTTTCTTTTAAAGGGATACTCCACTTTTTGGGGGAATAGGCTCATTTTACAACTCCCCCAGAGTTAAACAGTTGAGTTTTACCGTTTTCGAATCCATTCAGCCGAACTCCGGGTCTGACGGTCCCACTTTTAGCATAGCTTAGCATAGATCATTGAATCGGACAGGACCATTAGCATCTCTCTCAAAAAAATGACCAAAGAGTTTTGATATTTTTCCTATTTAAAACTTGACTCTTCTGTAGTTACATCGTGTACTAAGACCGACGGAAAATGTAAAGTTGCGATTTTCTAGGCTGATATGGCTAGGAACTATACTCTCATTCCTGCGTAATAATCAAGAAACTTTGCTGCCGTACCATGAGTCCAGCAGGCGTAATGATATGACGCAGCGCCTGAAAATAGTCCCCAGCTCGGTAACTTCCACGTGCCGGGACTAAGTTTGTCTAACCTATTAGACCTATTTTCAGGCACTGCCTCATATCATTACGCCTGCTGGACTCATGGTACGGCAGCAAAGTTTCTTGATTATTACGCAGGAATGAGAGTATAGTTCCTAGCCATATCAGCCTAGAAAATCACAACTTAGTACACGATGTAACTACAGAAGAGTCAAGTTTTAAATAGGAAAAATATCGAAACTCTTTGGTCATTTTTTTGAGAGAGATGCTAATGGTCCTGTCCGATTCAATGATCTATGCTAAGCTATGCTAAATGGTACCGCCAGACCCGGAGTTCGGCTGAATGGATTCGAAAATGGTAAAACTCAACTGTTTAACTCTGGGGGAGTTGTAAAATGAGCCTATTTCCAAAAAAAGTGGAGTATCCCTTTAATTACTTTAAAGAACCGTGAAATTACCTAATTTTATTTTGAACCTATATCACGGGAATAGCAAATGCCATAGTTGTACCATGGTATTCTTTAAAGTGCCTTGACTACATTTTATAGATGTATTTTGTAGCATTGTGCCATGTAAATATATGATACACGAATACGGTAATCATCCAGTGCTTTATTGTAAGGGTACAAGCAATAGAAAGGGGACAGAGATTGTCAGGGAAAACGAAACAAAATGAGCAAATCAAAGGGGGGCAATGAGGACGGGACCACCCTTAGTTAAATTACACTCCTCTCCACATAAATCACGTCCACACCCCGGATTGAGCACACTCTGCGATGGATATTTCTATGTGCGGTGTGCTGCCAGCAAAGACAATGAGATGAGCATCTGTGTGTCTGTCTCTTCATTTGTGAGGGCTTGAGCTCTCACCTGATATTTCGTCACTCTCTCACGGGGCCTCGCTTTCTATGTCACAAGTTAGAACAGGCACTGGCATCTCACAAGGGGTTTCTGAGGTTAAGTCCACTGTGCACAAGCTCATCTGACGTCCCAGTAATGTTATCTAACTCTCATACTGCTCGACAGAAGCCCAGTGAGCCTGAGATATCCATGCACGTACAACAGCCTTTATTACCAGAGCGAGACCGAGACTCTGCAGCAGCAGCCATCAAATGACTTCAGAGTTCGCATTCGCTCTTAAAGGGTTAGTTCACCCAAAAGAGATCATAAAACTAATCCAAATGAATTGAGCGGTTTAGTCCAAATTTTCTGAAGAGACACTACCACTTTATGTGATGAACAGATTCAGTGTAGGCTTTTATTCACATATAAACATTGATCAGCGAACATAAACAGAAGCTGAAACGAACCTGATGACGCACAAGAATGAACCTCATTGGTTCTTACTGAAGCTCAAACGTGCTGCGTAACACGAGAATGAACCTCATTGGTTCTTGCTGAAGCCCAAACGATTTACTAAACAGCGAATTAGCATGAGAGCGCAATCCCATAAAAGCGCAGATGGGAGTGGAAAGTTCTGCTGGTGATCGACTGACGACACGCACATTAAAGAACACCGACACAGCCGGATCATTTCCATAATGATCAACACAATCCACCAAGAGCAGTGTAGATTAGCGTCTGGTTTAAGACATGCTTTTTTGGGCGGTAAATAATAGCGCAAACACCAGTAAATTGACTAGCGCAAACCTTAGTAAATCACCTTGCGTGAATCATTTAAATACTCTCCTCTCCTCCCATAAATTTTGTGTCTGAAAGGGAAACTCCTTCAAAAATGCATATGCAATAAGGTCAGCCGCTAAAATAACCCTGTCCTCGCCTTTTCAGTGCTAATATGTCAATGCGTGTCTTTAGTAAATCCTGACAGCAGTTTTTTTTACCATGTTTACACTGGCGACAGCTGTTCGTAACTCTGGCCCTTAGTCCTTCACTCAGAATATTCATAAAAAATCTAACCTTTAATTAAAGGCAAATAGAAATATATGTATTCCACAATAATTGGCACCCCTTCATTTAATACTTTGTGCAACCTCCCTTTTCCAAGATAACAGCTCTGGATCTTCTCCTACTGTATAATGTGCAATAAGGTTGATGAACATAAGACGAGATCTGCGACACCATTCCTCCATGCAGAATCTCTCCAGATCCTCCAGATTCAGAGCTTCATGCTGGTGGACTATGTTCTTCAGCTCATCTCACAGGTTTTTACACATGTGGTTTGGGTCAGGGGACTGCTATGTCCATGTGGGAAGTGAATTACTCTGTTCATTTTGAGATGTGCTTTGGATCATTGTCATGCTGGAAGATTAAACCACGCCCCAGTTTACGCTTCCTGACAGGGTCAGTCTGGTGTTGATTTAACATCTGCTGGTGCTTGATGGGGTTTATGATGCCGTGTAGTATTCTAACACAACTTGTCCAGGGTCTTTGGAAGAAAATTAGCCTCCTAGCATTACAGATCCACCAACATACTTCATAGCGAGGATTAGGTTCTGTTTCCAAAAAGCTTTATTTTGGTCTCATCTGACCATAAAACCCAGTCCCACTGAGGTACCAGTAACACCTTCATGAGATGCTGTTGTCACAAAAGGCTTTTTATTGCAACTTCCCAAAAAGTTGTGGTTTTATAGCTGAGGTCTGATCATAGTTTTGGAGACTTTCTGACCCCAAGACCCAACTAGCATCTGCAACTTTGCAGTTTGATTGGCAACTGGGGACAATATAGACACGTTATCTTCCAGGATGACTAATAAATATGCTTAATAAATAGCTTAAAACCTTTTATTGAAGTCTGAGAGTATTTGAAGCTCCTAAATGTGTTACAACATTTTTGTATTTAATTTTGGCATCTCTGGAATCCAGAAAATGTTGCATTGTAAAAAGTACTCTACTACTTTGCTTCAGTTCTTCTATTAGTGAGGTTTTTAGCACGACAGACAGTAAGTCAGGATAGACGTTTGTTTGGTGGTTGTGAAACCCCCAAAAATACACGAATTAAAATGCTTTGGGACAATATGGTATTTTCTTCTCACACAGAAATATGACATGACCAATGTGACGGCTAAAATCTTGTCTAAAGTTGGCTGTCAGCTTCACAACCGGCCCCACCACCCCTTGTGGCTTATTAAAGAACGCATCAAAGACCATTTCTACCGCTCTTACATCGGTCGCACCGGAAACCCACTCTTTTCTGTACATGACAATCTCAGTCCAGTGGTGACAGTGGAGCAGAACTTCGATAGCCTGCTCATTCCTCCAGATCATCCCAGTCGGAAAAAAGGAGACAATTACTACCTGAACCGCACACACATGTTGCGAGCCCACACCTCCGCCCACCAGAAGGAGCTGGTGCGTTCGGGACTGGACTGCTTTCTGATGGCTGGAGACGTGTACAGACGAGATGAGATCGACTCCAGACACTATCCTGTCTTCCACCAGATGGAGGGAGTGCGGCTTTTCTCCAACCATGAGGTCAGAATAACCAAGAATAGTGTCCGTTATGGAAGACAGGAGTGCCTGACAAAAAAACTAAAAAAAAGTCAACTAATTAAAAAAATTAGGGATATTTACAGTTGGCATGAAATGGAAATCTAGTTTATAAATGCATCTTATTGAGAGCGATTCATCAGTGCATATGTGAAAAAAATAAAAAAATAAAAAATTCATAACTGGGTCTCCCAGTGAAATGATAGACTGTCAGTGAAATCTTGCAGTTGATTATGAGAAAGGGAAAGAAAGTAAGAAAGATTGTAAGTTACATCACATAAGCCAGACTTCTCCAATCATTTAGTCCGCTTAAACCCCACCCCTTTCTTACAATCAACTGCAATGACAATGACAATGACAATTTATTTGTATAGCACAATTAAAAACAACTGTTGTTGACCAATGTGCTTTCCACATATAATCGACATAACGTCACAACATTGAGTCACATAAATTTCACTTAAATATACAACATCAGACTAAAAAATTTAAAAACACATAGAATCACACACATTTGTAACAAAGAAAACAAAACAAATGTACTAATCTATTTTAACATAAACAAGTTTAATCGAAGGCTTTTGAAAATAAAAAAGTTTTAAGTCTAGATTTAAAAGTAAGCAGGGATGGAGCTTGTCTTAAACTAATAGGTAAAGTATTCCAAAGCCTTGGAGCAGCGACGGAAAAAGCTCGGTCTCCCCTACACTTGAGCCTCGATTTTGGGGTAGATAACAGAGCCTGATTATTTGATCGGAGTGCTCTTGCCGGTTTATATTCGGTAATCATTTCAGAGAGATAAGTTGGTGCTAAGCTATTTAAAGATTTCTAGACTAATAGAAGTACTTTGAATTCTACTCTGAACCGCACTGGTAGCCAATGTAATGAGCGTAAAATAGGGGTAATGTGCTCCCTTTTTTTTATGCCGCACAAAAAGCGTGCCGTAGCATTCTGTACATACTGCAAGCGAGCTAATGTATGCTGGTTGATTCCTAAATATAATGAGTTGCAATAATCTAGCCTTGATGAAATAAAAACATGAATTTATTTCTCAAGGTCTTTGAAGGAAACAAACGGCTTAACTTTTGCTATTAGAAATATAGAAATATAACCAGGAGATATGGAGCCACATCTGTAATGATTTGTTTAAATAAAAACGGAGGAATAATTTCCAGTGGAGGGCCAGAGGGCTTGAGCTGCTTTGCTATTTCTAGCAATTCAGACTCAGTAATTGTGGTAAACTCACTAAGAAGCACATTGACATTCGAACACTATTAGAAAAATAAAAATAGTTGTACACGGTATTGCTGTACACGGTAACTGCAAGATCGCTATCAGATCTGCTTCCATCCAATGAGCAACGAATGCACTGAGCCAAGCTCCCGTCCTACATTTCTTCTTTCTCTATAATCCGTTTCACATGGACATGCGTCATAATATGGAAGAAAAGATGTTTACATTAAAATATTCAATACTATTGTAAATAAAAGAAAAAAGACAAAACAATTATAAAGTAGTAGTATACATTAATTACATTTATAAATATTATAACAAAATAACTATAAAACATTAAAATAATAATATTAATACTACTACTACCATTTCATCCCGACTCCAAAATAATTTAAACGTTTACATGAAAATATTCAATACTTTTGTAAATAAAACAGTAAAAGTGTATCAAATGATAAATAAGGATACATATTAATGATATTCATAAGTATTATAATCAGGGCTTGACATGAAAACCCACCAACCCACCAAATGCGGGTTCATTTCAGTAGTGGCGTGTAACACAGTCACTTAAAAAATATAGATTTTTCAATACATATCGATGCTGAAATATCTGAAATGCTTCCAGTACTCACTCTCCGCTGAATAGATACTTCTGTCCGCCAGCGAGTGACACACAAACCCGCCTCTCCTCACTCACTCGTTTCATTTGCTCCGCATGAATGTTGTTGCTGTTACAGGGCTTGGGATTGCACATATTGCGCACAATTTTAAAGGAGCCATATGTAAGATTGTGGCCAAAACTGGTACTGCAATCACTTTCAAATTACTGTAGAGCGGTGTATCGCCTCCCCCTCCCCCTCCCCCCTGACTCGAGGTTGCCAGATAGGCTGCAGGATCCAGCAGGAACGTTTGTAGCTGCAGCTGTGGTAACTAGAGCTTTTTTATATTTTCCATTTGCCTGGTACTGATCTTCTGGTGAAAACAACACCTGTTACATCACATAAGCCAGACTTCTCCAATCATTTAGTCCGCTTAAACCCCACCCTTTCTTACAACAACTGCAAGCGATTGCAGTTTGATTTGAGAAAGTTTCCCTTTCTCAAATCAAATCAAATCAAATCAAAAAATCAATCAAATCAAGATCGCTTTCAGATCTGCTTCCCTTCAAATAAACAACCAATGCATTGAGCCAAGCTCCCGTCCTACATTTCTTCTTTCTCTATAATCCGTTTCACATGGATGATTAACAAAATAACTATAAAACATTAATAATAAATAAATAAATAATAATATTAATACTACTACTACCATTTCATCCCGACTTCAAAATAATTTAAACGTTTACATGAAAATATTCAATACTTTTGTAAATAAAACAGTAAAAGTGTATCAAATAATGATACATATTAATGATATTCATAAGTATTATAATCAGGGCTTGACATGAACACCCACCAACCCACCAAATGCGAGTGAATTTCAGTAGTGGCGTGTAACACAGTCACTTCAAAAATATAGATTTTTCAATACATATCGATGCTGAAATATCTGAAATGCTTCCAATACTCATTCTCCGCTGAATAGATACTTCTCTCCGCCAGCGAGTGACACACAAACCCGCCTCTCCTCTCTCACTCGTTTCATTTGCTCCGCATGAATATTGTTTGGGATTGCACACAATTTTAAATAACCCAAAGTGTGCGCACATAAAGCCGTCTCTCAGATTATATTGAGTTGAATTGCTTATTGCGCTTAAACAGTCAAATACACACAATATAATGTCAAAAGGCCAGTCTTGGCGAGTTTTCACGTAAACACAGTCAGTTACGTTTTAAGTGAACATAAACAGTTGAGAAAGAAAATGCATGTGTAACAGTATAATGGATCTGTGTGTCAGGTCTTAAAGTGACAGCAGCCTAATATTCCTGCTGCAAAATTATGAGATAATATTAAAAGTGTCTATTTGCCGTGGTATTGATGTCAAAATTCTGGCTAGTAACTTTGGAAATCCATTAGCCACAGTGGCTGGTGAGCAAAAAAGTTGAAGTCAAGCCCTGATTATTAAGTAAAATAACTAAATGCTAATAAAACATTAAAATTATAATATTATATGATTATATTATAAAATAAATATGATTGTATGGTTTCATTTTACATTCCACTGCATTTTAAGACATGAATTGAATTCAGCAAATTGAATCAAATATTTATTTGTCAATTTGAAGAGTTATGTATGCGTGTATTTTATTTATTTATTGTATAAATTATTAGTGCTTTGATAATGAATTGAAATGGTTTAATTTCTGAGCAACTGAAACAGAATTGCAAAAATGATTCCCCGTGTCAATCAGTCACGTGATTGGTTGAGCCGCTGTTGCTTGGTGCGTTTCCCGAAGCCAATTATAGTCGCCAGCTCCATCGTTACCAACACAATTCAACTGAACTTGCGACCATAGTTGGCTAACGATCCTTTTGGGAAACGCAGCCCTGGTCGGGATGATCAAAGAAACAGAGCCATGTTTGGAAAGCACCCACAGTGTTCACTTTCTGTCATTGTAAACTAAAATGTCTGACTCCTAGTTGTCTCTCTTAAACTGTTATAGAAGAAAGTATTTAAACATTGTAAAATTAAAAACTTGATCTTTCAAAGCTTATCCAGAAGCCCTTGCCTCTCCGTGTAGAAAAGGCTGTTTATTTAAAGCATCCAGACTGTAATAAATAGGTTGTTTGAGGACACCTGTCAGAGAAGTCATGATGAAATCTTAAGGTAATCTTTCTGGATACGCACACTTGTTTCCCCCCTTCCTCTCTCTATCAGCTGTTTGCTCGAGTGGAGAATGGTGAAGACCTGTGTTTGTTTGAGAGCACTGGCCGCCGCACGCCTCAGAAACAGCAAACACACACGCTGGAGGCCGTCAAACTTGTGGAGTTCGATCTGAAACAGGCACTCACGCGCCTCATGCGACACCTTTTTGGGGAAGGTAGGAATCCTGGGATGTTCTCACTTTATTTTCCCTCGCTCTCTCTGTCCAGCTCTCCTCCAATCTGTCTGTCTCTGTCTTGCAGATTTGGAGATCCGCTGGGTGACTGCTACTTTCCTTCACACACCCCTCCTTCGAGATGGAGGTGCGCTTCCAGGGCGACTGGCTGGAGGTGCTGGGATGTGGGGTGATGGAGCAGGAACTGGTCCGCTCAGGTTCGGAAACACACCTAACACTCAATCACACTTTAAACAAGCTATAACCATTTTCAGTTAGAACTGCTGATTTGAGGTGACTAAAGCCCTATTTGGACGGGATTCGTCTTACAAGGGTAAGATGGAGTAATGTAATTTTACCACAGGACGTCTGTAATATTAATGGCCAATTCGCACGGGATAAGATATCTCAGTAAAACTAGCAGAAGTTACTCTAGCGCACCGGTGTCACTCCTGTCGTCATGTGTGTATTACGTTTCTTCCTGATATCACGTGCGCAAACACATATAACCTATATTTATGTATAAGAAACAGTTATGTCTGGTCGAACGATGTATTAATTAACTTTAGATTGTACTGTGTTGGTAATAGGCACTTATCTAACACTAAAAGATGTTTCGTGCCTCTAACAAGTGCTGTCGATCTTGTCTCTGATCTGAATGGTGTGTGGAAAACACTTGAGATTTGCCACAGACTCGTCCCAGCGTCTAGAACGCAACTCAATGCTTTTTCAAGCACCTCCTCCATACTTGAAAAACTACTTTTAAAAAGGAAAGGGCGGAATTTACGTACATATTTACAGCGGGTCTATTCGCACGGGATTAGTATTACTTGAGGTCATTTTTCCGGACCTTTCTACAGAAGGTAAAAGTCGCCGTAATCTTTACCGACATTGTCCGTGATGATCACTGAGATGCACACTCAGACGGGACTAAAATCACAGAGAAGCTCTGGTAATTATTACTTTACCCCTCCTCTCCATGTTAAACTAGTCCCGTCCGAAGAGGGCTATAGACGTCAAACGGAAACTCCAACAGTATGCAAATTAGCAGTGAGACGATACAGCAACCACCAATGAGAGTACAGATAAGGGAGTTCGGACATGATTCGTCTTGTGATAAAGTTTAATCAGCAATTGTGTAGAATGACCGATCTCAAACAACAGTACAGCCGGTGATTTAATTGCTGTCGGTGTAACTGTGCCGTCAGGCTTCATCCGGAGTCAAATGAAACCGCTCAGATCACTGATCCCAAACTCGAGCACTAGGGGCTGCGCTGTGATAGTGTACACTGCACAACGCTAGACATGTTACCGTATTGATAGAGATTTTTGCAGGGTTGTCTGTAGGCAAAATTGTTTAAAGTTATTTAAACGTGAGATTGATACGGAAGCCCATTTTCTCCACATAAGAAAACAATCATGCTTCGGTAAATCATAACTATGACATAAATAATCATAATCATGGCATAAAAAGTAAAATGAGATATTAAGATACATTTTTTAGATTAAAAATGGGACATTGACGTAATAAGTCATAATTATGAGATAGTCAAAATTATGAGATTAAAAAGTCTGAATTATAACAAAAAGTTGTTGAGTAGTCATAATTATTCTTTTCGCTCATAATTTCAATCTTTTTAATGTCATAACTATGACTTAATCTCATAATTTAGTATCTCAATTTCTGTTTTTATGCCATATAATTATGATTTACCAAAGCATTTTTTTTTCTTTTTTTTTTCTTAAATGGCAGAAATAGGCTTTCATATGTCGAAGTAAAACTGTGAAGTATTGCAAAAATACAGACTGGGACGCATCCCAAACAAGTCAAGATGAGGAAGAACTTGGTTTTTAGAATTTAGACTCGCAACTATTTGTTATAACATTAGATTTCTGGTGAATAATCTTGTCTTTTGCTCTGTCCACCAAGTTCCCCTAAAAAATTTATTTTAAAAAAGACATTACCACGTTTGTTTTTATTTTACATATGGTTTTCTAGCAAAACAATACATCATAACATGCTTTCACCATTATATAAGATTATTAAGGGTCCGTTTTAAGCATGATTGAATAGTGCATGTCATGCGAAGCACGCTTAAGCTTGAGCCTGTTTCTAAACTATAAACTCTAATGCTCAAAATCCCCCACAATTTTCCCTCATCTCTTGCGTACAGTACAGTGGCCACACCTTTGAGCCAGAGAAAGGCGTTCTGCCTCTGCCAGTAGATGGCGCTGTTGTGCAGTGTTGTGTGAGGCATCCAGCCCTGATGAAGTGGATGGGATAGTCCCACACGAGGGAGATCCAAGCGTCTCAGTAAGGGGGAGGGGAAGGACACACGTGACTGCAGAGACATGTTTACCTCCCTCGGGATGGTCCCAGTATGACCACTCCTCCTCCTCCACTGGCCCAGTCATCTCACTCCTCACTGCCACTTAATTCTTCAATCTCATCTGCTCTCTTCATCGATCCTGTGTGTGTTAAACAGCACACACTCCCCCGCCGTCTGCATGTGGAACATGTAACAGCCAATTAACAACAGTGCCACTCAACAGCGAGCGATGGCTTCTTCCTCACTGCTCTGTTAGCGTTAGGATCTTACACTCTACACATGTGCCTATCAGTATTCCCTGCTCAAGAAAAGAGTCCTGTTGCAATTTACAATTCAGATCCATCCTTTTCTAAGAGATTCACTCTTCCTTTTACTGGCTTTTCCTTTTTGCCATTTTTTAATAATACATTTTTAGTTATTTAGCATGGTGATTTACTAATAATTATTTATAATTATTAGGAATTGATCAAAAGTGACAATAAAGACATTTTTTATTTTACAGAAGATTTTATATTTCAAATAAATGATGTTCTTTCTATTCATCAAAAAATCTTTAAAAAAAAAATGTATCACAGAAACCATTTTCAACATTGTTAATAATCAGAATAATTTCTTGAACGTAATTTAATTTAATTTAATTAATTATTTGCGATTTGAGCAAATCAGCTTTGATCACAGGAATAAATCACAGTTTACAATATACTCACGTAGAAAACAGATCAATGTCACAATATTATTGTTTTAACCGTATGTAGCCTTGATGAGTTTGATGATTTCCCATATTTCATATCATCCACCATTACTTGTTTGGTCACACACATATATTATTGAATATACCCCAAATTCTGATTAATACAGCATTTGTTAAATGTCTTATTCAGATTTTTTTGTAATCAGAATGTTTTCCTAATGGGATTATTGCTGTGGAAAACGTATACATATATTTAGAATATGACCAAATTCCGATTAACATAGGAATATTCCCCTTTGTGTAAATGCAGTCAGTGTATTGGATGGGTGGCCGCTCCCACTGCATTTTATCTGTAGGTCCTCTTGTGTGTTCTGGCATTTTGAATCCATCAATAATTGAAAGCTTTTCTATCTGAAGGCAAGTCCTTAAGAGCTCCAGTCTCTCTCTTGGTTTATTTTTTCATTCACCAGTCCACCTTTCCCATCATCTTCCCTCTGTGAAAACACTCATGGTCAAGCGTGTGTGTGTGTGTCTCGTCTGTTGTGCTGGAAGGCTTCTGGGCTCCTGCATTGTTTTGGCAGCTTGGAAAAATAGTGTTTCTTGTAAAGAGCTTTCTATTTATGGACTTCACATCTTCTTAGGCAGTTTCTATCTTTCATATGGATTAAAAGAGGTCAGTTAGGATGATTGTGGACTTACTGATTGACCAAATTTAGTGGTTTACAGAGAGTTGTTTTGAAGTTATACTATTTTTTTTAGGCTTCTTGTATGTATGGTCACAGCAAGGACGCCTGTAATCCTGATTTGATTGGACTTTAGTAGAAGTTGGTGTCTTTCACAGTGCTGTGCCTGACACGAGTACAGATTACTGAGTGTGTGTGTCTCTTCCTGCTCTGTCTGCTTGTACTCAATCACTGCTTTATCCTTGTGTACACCCACTCGAGTGGCAATGCATATTCACAACTGGGTAAACAAAGCCCTGGTGTCTCGAGACAGCTGTCAGCGGGCCTTGCTCTCCTCCTCGAGGCTTTTCTGCTCAGACGAATCCGCTCACGGGTGTCATTCTGGCAAACGGTGCCTTCCTGTCTAGGTTACGCCGTTTGTTTAATCAAAGTTTTCATTGTACGATTATAATGAATTTCGACAAACCCACACAATTTGTGTCTAATAAATGGCTTATTAACTAAAATCTGTCAGAAGCTTCTACGGCGCAGCCTCGCACTTCCAGTGAAGGCTTTAATTTATTTATTGAAATATGACAACAAAATTGGCATTTGAAGGTTTTAATTGGAAGACATTAACAGGATGAGTGTTTCACACTACTGAAGTGTCAGGGGTCTACTGAGTCTTTGACAGGTGTCTATTCAATGCATTGTGGATCTGGATTGAAAATACCTGGAAAAGTACTAGTAATTATCCATAAATTATCCATAAATTAAATTCTAATGGTGTCAGATAGTAATACCAGGGTAGTGTGACTTATTCAGTGGTTCCGTGTACATTACTGGTGTAACAATATATCGTGTCACAATATATCGCAATACAAAAATGCAACAATATGTATCGTGGATGGTGACAATGTGTATTGTGTATAGTTCACCCAAAATTAAAATTGCTGTGTGAAAAAAGAATGTAAGTTTACAGAGTTTTAGTGTCAGTACTACATTAAACTGCTATATATAATGTTGAATAAAATGTATAATAATGCAATGGGGGAATATGTGTGGGTCCTGATAATGCCAAATGGTCTAATAAAAAGTGGCCAACATTATTTTAAATAAGTCTAGTCAGTGACCAAGTGCAAGCATATTCGTCTAAAGTAATTATGTAGTTTCAGCTTCAGGATCATCAATATTTTTATTCTGGTGTCTCTATTGTCCTGTGCATTGGGTTTCCAGCACCAAGTCCAAGCCTATTCATTTACACACACAATGTAATACAAAATTTAGCATTTTAATCAACAGTAAATTTTTTGTTAACTTTTTACCATATGTCATGGAGTATCGCAATAATATTGTATCGTGATATGTATCGAATCGTGACATGAGGGTATCGTTACACCCCTAGTGTACATGGTACTCCATAGGAGGTCCAAGAATACCACAGTATGTATGCTAAAAAAAAAAACATGGTATTCCCATGGCACCATGTCTAAAAACCATTGTAGTATCAGGCAATTTAGTTCAAAATGGTCCTCAGACATTGTCAATTAAAATATGGTTGGAGTGTAGGGTTAGACGGCTTAAGGCTATAGGAAAAGTTAGTGGAACGAGTTACTACATTTCAATCAAAGATTACAAATGCAAACATGTTTTTCTTTAAAACAGGATTGTCGTCTGATTGTGTATGCACATTCATTACATTTGGCCAAATCCGTTACACTATTCCTGCAAATATGATGATGCCTTGATAAATGTAGTTCACTCTGTTTATCCTATGTGTCAACTAATGTTGAAGCTGCGCTTTCTCCATCCAAATGTCTCATCCGTAATATATATATATATATATATATATATATATACTGTATATATGCGGTTTGGGGAAAACGTCTACATATGTTGTCCGAACAACCAGGTTCATTTACATTTGGCCTTGTTGCATCCTCAGAAAATGATTTGAGTGATCGTATTACTATCAAATGCATCTTGGAAGGCATTTTACATTTGGTCTTTTCATTATGATTTTGTTGTCAGAGCAGTAAAAATGCAACGAAGTGACCAAGTGTAACTATCCTCATTCTCCCCAGGCATCAGCGTTCACATTTCTGGAACTGCCGTGGACAACCGGCAATGACATTCAGCGCTATCAGTTGTTCATTTGGCCAAAAAGAGTGAAACTGCTGGTGTCTCAGAGTTTTTCCACAACTGCTGACAAACTGGCCCTCATCTGCATCGACTATCGTCATGCGTACGCAAACACAAACTCGCGCGCACTCAGTCTCCTCTTTGACTTCTCTCGATGTCCCAACCCTCTCCTCTCTGGACTGCAGGGATTCTGTCAAATCCTCTCCTCTGTTCTTCACTCCCCCCTCCATTCTCATTTTCACTCCTCCAACTCTCTCTTTCTGCCTTTCTTCACTGCGGCAGAGCAGTGTGGCTCCGTTGCTATAGCAACTTCTCATTCAGTCTTCTCGCACCCCCCCTTTTTTCACACACCCATCCACACTCACACATTCCCTCTTTTCTCTTCAGAGCAGTGGTACAATAAAAAGCGCCAGCAAGACAGCATTAAAGTGTGGCGGCCGGCGGGGGTACGGGGACGGGAGAGAACGGGTGGAGAAAAAAACAGGAACGGGGTGTCCTGGGAAGTTGAAAGGTTATTTATTCGTCTCTGAGCATGACCGCCATATGCTAAGCGTGGAGTAAGTGTGCCAGAGGTGGTGTGTTTGGTTTAAGGGCGGAGCTTGACTAATGAAAGGGGAGGAGGGGTAACAGTGCGGCACCGGTTTGGTAGATCCACTTAGTTATTCATTAGAGCGCGGCGTGTAATCCCCGGACACATCAATTCTGCAATGGGCCCAGAACGGAGCCCTGTGGGACCTCGCCGGGGCTGTCCACGGCATATGGGACCCAGTGTTAATGACGGCACGTGTCAGCGGCGTGGTTGTGGTTTAGTCACGCCCCAGAGGGCGGGGGGCCCGGGGAATGTGATTAAAGCCGTGTTTGGTGACAATTAACGGCCCTTCAAGTCACCCGCCCCGGGGCCTTTGGGACGGCAGGGGAGCGGGGGCCGGCTGGTAGGTGGGAAGGGTACCAGCTGAGCTCCCTTTCTGGTTCAGGTGGCACTTTCAATCTTAGTCTTAATCCTTAATACCCCCGCCCTCCCGCACTGAATAAATCATGTGCCAGTTGTGACCGGCTCCGCTTAAAGCTCTCTCTTTCATACGCACATGTGTCTTTGGCCTCATTACAGCGCTTCTGTCAGGATGCTTCGTTTTTGACGAGCTGGCAGTTTTTTAATCAGTCAGTCAGACTCTGCTTCCTCTCCCTCACCCTTTGTCTTTCTCAGTTGCAGTGTCTTTTAGTACTTTATTGGCACGATAAATAATGTACCTTTGTATTACAAAAGCTATCTATCTGTTTTTCTGTCTAAAATCTATCTATCTATCTATCTATCTATCTATCTATCTATCTATCTATATATCTATCTATCTATCTGTCTGTCTGTCTGTCTGTCATCTATCTATCTATCTATCTATCTATATATCTATCTATCTATCTATCTATATATCTACATCTAATATTAATATCTATCATATATCTATCTAGCTATCTATCTAGCTAGCTATCTATCTATCATCTAATATTAATATCTATCAATCTATCTATCTATCTATCTGTTTTTCTGTCTAAAATCTATCTATCTATCTATCCATCTATCTATCTATCTATCTATCTATCTATCTATCTATCTATCTATCTATCATCTAATATTAATATCTATCTATCTATCTATCTATCTGTTTTTCTGTCTAAAATATATCTATCTATCTATCTATCTATCTATCTATCTATCTATCTATCTATCTATCTAATATTAATATCTATCTATCTATCTGTTTAACATCCATGCATCCATCCCTTTGTCTTCTCTTCCTCTTAAAAGGCGAACACACACACTCAGTCACAGTTGTCTCCTGTACGTCTGGTCTCCGGGGTTTGGACTGTTAGTGCAACATTTGCTTGTGCACTGTTCATTTCAGCCATCGCACCCGAGAGAGCGGGACAAATAGAACTGGACACTTTTGCGGATAGAGTCATTAAAGGGACAAAAAGAGAAAAGAAGGCAATGAAGAAGCAGAGGAAAATGAGTGAATGAGATATACTCTGTGTTTCCCCTCGCTGTGTTATGCATTTCTCTGGCCTATTTTCTGAAACGAAGGCTTTGCCGTAGTGCCTAAGGCTTGCATTGTGTAATGAGGAGTAAATTACATCCCATTTAGACAAGCTCCCACAGCTGCTAGTGATATGTAGCATGTTAAATTTCAGCCGGGATAATCAAGTTCATCTCAGTCGGACCGGTTGTGCGGATGTGTGTTATGTAATATGCATGTGCCTGTTTTGTATGCAACAGCTTGTGGTCACAAGAAATAGATCAGATGAAAAACACATTTTACATTTGTCAAATAACATTCATATCCTTGTTGTACTTGGGAATGGCTTATTTTAGGCATATACATTTTCTTTAAATCAGCAGATACAAGTGTGTCTGCTATTTTCTGCAAACCGTGGTTTTTGGCTACTGAGGCTCATTGGAAAAAACATGCCACTACCTACATTTGTTTAAAACTCCAAAATGTACCTACACAAACAATTCACTCAATGATGTGCAATGAGCAGGCGAAGTCCTCACTGGTTTTTATTTTATTGTATATATTTGGTTTATTTTTAACTCTATATAAATTCATGTTCCAATTACATTTACTGTTGCCAGTAAAACAATTCAATATAGTTAATCTGTTTTTGTGTGTGTGTGTGTGTGTGTGTGTGCGTGCGTGCGTGTGTGTGTTTTTCATTAACAATGTAATTAATGTTGTATTTATTAAAGCTGAGTATATGTCTCATCAAGTTAATGCCGTTAAATCATTTTTAGATTAACTATAAGAACACAGTAACAAATTTTAGTTGACAACTATTTTATTTGTTTTTGGGATCAACAGTCATTAAAGCTCAGTAAACACCGCAGGAGTCATGAGACTACAGACACAAGATGTACCTTAATTTCACCAATTGCTCACTAAAAAACCCTCACAGATCATGTGTTCAAGCCATTTCAGCTTTGATTTTGACGTGACATAAAGTGGTGGAATCTGTGGTTGAGTTCTTTACTTTTTAATTGGTCTTCCCATTAACACCATTATTTATTAATGCAAACTGATTATACACATTTTAATGCCATATTTCGTAATATTTGCATTATTTTCTCATCCAAGTTTTTTTAAGGAAAGCACTGCTCCTTGGAGGAAAATGCCACTGAGTTCTCTGCAGTTTCCAGCTGAAATGCACACTAGACTTGTAGAAGCAAGCTAAAATTGCATGGTTCAGTCAGCAAATGCGTTTTAATCTTAGGTTTGCTTTCGTTTACACTATCGGTTAGGTTTAGGGTTATTTTCGTGACACAGTGACAGCATTAACCTTTTAGTGACACTTACTGAACGCTTAATTTCTGATCTGCTACGATATTAACAACAGCCAACATAATAAAATGCTGCCAGATTTAAGTTCCTTTGTTTCAGATGGACATGCTTTCAGTGGCACTCACTGGACAATTCACTTTAAAAGTGTTGCAAAACATGCGAGATGCATTCAACAATCCAATATCATAATGTAACAACAGGCACATTTATCTAATGAGCCTGGGATGGTTTTGGACGTGGACCATGGGAATATAACAGAATTCTTTGGAGAACCGTGTGAACACTGTGGTACATGAAAATAGTTATCATGCAAGGTTATCATGGTGTCCATGGCATTTCCATTTGATACCCAGCTAAACAAAATGGCTGAAACTAAGATGATTAGCTGGTTTCAACTCTTTTAGCTGGTCTTCCATTCTGGCCAAGCTGTAATACACCTGATGTAACTGGTCTAGTTAGCTGTAACCATTTTAGGCTGGTTTAAAATGGTCATGGATCAGAGGACACAACAGATCTTTGCATATTGTGACATGCATCCAGCTGAGACAGACTGCAACTTGATTCATTTTTTGAAGTGTTTTTGTCATTTCGATTTAAAACATATGGGCTCAAAAAGAAAAAAAGAAACATATGCAGTATGCATGGATGAATTGTTTACAATAACATGAATAAGATAGCCTGGTTAAAACCAGACCCTTCTCAGTTGAAACTGAGTATAGGGTCTGGGGAAGCTATGTAGACAAATCATTTCCAAAGGGGCGTCACCAACCGACGTAGCTCAAATTCCCCTGGGCGCAATTGGATAGTCATAAAACCAATCAGATCGATGAAGGAGATGACGTATGCTTCGAGTGTTGTTCTTTGCTCCGGTTTTAACGAAAACGGTAAGTTTAAATCGCTCAAAACAGACGCGATAACTGATTAGTTTATATACTGTCTATGATTCGAACGAGTGATGTTCCACGGCGGCATCCACCTTTGTAATGAAATCTCCTTCAGCGTCGCTGCGCTGTCGTCATCATGTAAATCCCTCCCCAAACGTTTCTGATTGGTGACGCGATTTCGGCGGCTCAGAAATGAGTTTGAATGGGCTCTTCTCCAGACTATCCTGGAGAGAGAATTAAAATTCGCCGGAAGTAGTCTGGGTTTTCCCAGGCTAGCAAAGCGGTAGTGCAATTGAACGATCATCTCTTCCTCTTTACTAGTTACTGTACAAAATAAACATGAATTAACATCAGAGGGTATGTTGAAAGAATCAGTAAAACTTACTGAAATGCAAATGTCTCATGTAATTGTTAAATCAGTGTTTCAACTGCAGATAAAACAGCTTGTAAACAATGTGAAAACCCTCAGAAAAGCCATTCATTGTCCATATACTGTGTAGTTAGCGAGAAAAAATTTAATCTAGAGAGGAGCATTTTGAAAACAATATGCACTATATTACAGATTCATAATATTTGTACTCTAATACCATTACATTTATTATCATAACTTTATTATAATAAAAACGGCCTTATATGCAAATGCATACAAATCAGTTACTAATTAACCTCACCCCCAATTCTCACTCCAAGCTGAACTCAAAAGTTGTCAGTCCGGTCTTTTTGTACCGTATGTCCGGTTATTGCCGTCCTCCTGTGGTGAAATGCTTCACAGCTCTGTTCTGTCAGTAGCCTCAGGGGGTTTGGAGCTTCATCTCCCCTTACTCTCTGTCCTGCTGTACCAGGAAAGGAAAGTGAGGGAATGCATATAAATCTGTCTTTTTCTTCCTCCAGTAAAGAGAGAGGGATTACAAATGCCTTATTTTGATTTCTTCTCCAGCTTAGACAGCTGATGGAGTATTGATGGTTGGGCGTGTGAGAGCGGGAGGGAGGGAGAGAGAAAGCCCTGCTTGCACAGATATGCAGTATTCTTAATGTGACTTTGACAATCCCACAGAGGGATTGAATGACAGCCAGTCGATAGGGGAGCGACTCCTCTGGCTGACCAGCAATATCAGTGCAAGTCGGCGAGAGAGACAGCAAATAGAAGACGAAATGATACAAGGGAGACAGAAGACAAAAATTGGATTGAAAAAGGGGGTGGGGGGTTGCATAGAATTTTTTTATTTTTTTTAGATAAAGCATTATAACAATGACTTAACCTTAACCCTATATATACAAAAAAAATATAATAAAAAATAAATACATATTTTATTTACTTATTCATATATATATATATATATATAGTCTGACACAATGCCCACCTGAAGCCTCTTTCACCTGACGTCTGACACAATGCCCACCTGAAGCCTCTTTCACCTGACGTCTGACACAATGCCCACCTGAAGCCTCTTTCACCTGACGTCTGACACAATGCCCACCTGAAGCCTCTTTCACCTGACGTCTGACACAATGCCCACCTGAAGCCTCTTTCACCTGACGTCTGACACAATGCCCACCTGAAGCCTCTTTCACCTGACGTCTGACACAATGCCCACCTGAAGCCTCTTTCACCTGACGTCTGACACAATGCCCACCTGAAGCCTCTTTCACCTGACGTCTGACACAATGCCCACCTGAAGCCTCTTTCACCTGACGTCTGACACAATGCCCACCTGAAGCCTCTTTCACCTGACGTCTGACACAATGCCCACCTGAAGCCTCTTTCACCTGACGTCTGACACAATGCCCACCTGAAGCCTCTTTCACCTGACGTCTGACACAATGCCCACCTGAAGCCTCTTTCACCTGACGTCTGACACAATGCCCACCTGAAGCCTCTTTCACCTGACGTCTGACACAATGCCCACCTGAAGCCTCTTTCACCTGACGTCTGACACAATGCCCACCTGAAGCCTCTTTCACCTGACGTCTGACACAATGCCCACCTGAAGCCTCTTTCACCTGACGTCTGACACAATGCCCACCTGAAGCCTCTTTCACCTGACGTCTGACACAATGCCCACCTGAAGCCTCTTTCACCTGACGTCTGACACAATGCCCACCTGAAGCCTCTTTCACCTGACGTCTGACACAATGCCCACCTGAAGCCTCTTTCACCTGACGTCTGACACAATGCCCACCTGAAGCCTCTTTCACCTGACGTCTGACACAATGCCCACCTGAAGCCTCTTTCACCTGACGTCTGACACAATGCCCACCTGAAGCCTCTTTCACCTGACGTCTGACACAATGCCCACCTGAAGCCTCTTTCACCTGACGTCTGACACAATGCCCACCTGAAGCCTCTTTCACCTGACGTCTGACACAATGCCCACCTGAAGCCTCTTTCACCTGACGTCTGACACAATGCCCACCTGAAGCCTCTTTCACCTGACGTCTGACACAATGCCCACCTGAAGCCTCTTTCACCTGACGTCTGACACAATGCCCACCTGAAGCCTCTTTCACCTGACGTCTGACACAATGCCCACCTGAAGCCTCTTTCACCTGACGTCTGACACAATGCCCACCTGAAGCCTCTTTCACCTGACGTCTGACACAATGCCCACCTGAAGCCTCTTTCACCTGACGTCTGACACAATGCCCACCTGAAGCCTCTTTCACCTGACGTCTGACACAATGCCCACCTGAAGCCTCTTTCACCTGACGTCTGACACAATGCCCACCTGAAGCCTCTTTCACCTGACGTCTGACACAATGCCCACCTGAAGCCTCTTTCACCTGACGTCTGACACAATGCCCACCTGAAGCCTCTTTCACCTGACGTCTGACACAATGCCCACCTGAAGCCTCTTTCACCTGACGTCTGACACAATGCCCACCTGAAGCCTCTTTCACCTGACGTCTGACACAATGCCCACCTGAAGCCTCTTTCACCTGACGTCTGACACAATGCCCACCTGAAGCCTCTTTCACCTGACGTCTGACACAATGCCCACCTGAAGCCTCTTTCACCTGACGTCTGACACAATGCCCACCTGAAGCCTCTTTCACCTGACGTCTGACACAATGCCCACCTGAAGCCTCTTTCACCTGACGTCTGACACAATGCCCACCTGAAGCCTCTTTCACCTGACGTCTGACACAATGCCCACCTGAAGCCTCTTTCACCTGACGTCTGACACAATGCCCACCTGAAGCCTCTTTCACCTGACGTCTGACACAATGCCCACCTGAAGCCTCTTTCACCTGACGTCTGACACAATGCCCACCTGAAGCCTCTTTCACCTGACGTCTGACAC
This sequence comes from Leuciscus waleckii, assembly GCA_900092035.1. NCBI lineage: Eukaryota > Metazoa > Chordata > Actinopteri > Cypriniformes > Leuciscidae > Leuciscus > Leuciscus waleckii. Next base: position 53,693 of record FLSR01004876.1, read on the forward strand.
AATGCCCACCTGAAGCCTCTTTCACCTGACGTCTGACACAATGCCCACCTGAAGCCTCTTTCACCTGACGTCTGACACAATGCCCACCTGAAGCCTCTTTCACCTGACGTCTGACACAATGCCCACCTGAAGCCTCTTTCACCTGACGTCTGACACAATGCCCACCTGAAGCCTCTTTCACCTGACGTCTGACACAATGCCCACCTGAAGCCTCTTTCACCTGACGTCTGACACAATGCCCACCTGAAGCCTCTTTCACCTGACGTCTGACACAATGCCCACCTGAAGCCTCTTTCACCTGACGTCTGACACAATGCCCACCTGAAGCCTCTTTCACCTGACGTCTGGCACAATGCCCACCTGAAGCCTCTTTCACCTGACCTGTGGCACGATGCCCACACGTTATAGTAAGAAGAATATCATGCCTTAAGGTCATATGCATGTGCTCATTTAGCTCAAGGTAATTCAAGTCTCGATTATTTAATTAATTACTTATGGTAATTTGTGAGTTATTCTTATCAAAGTAAGACTACATAAAGCTATCACATGGTTGCAAAATATAATTTTTAAGGTGTTTTTTTATCAAAAGTCTTCTAAGACTTGATATATGCCATATATGGATTTGCAATAATCAAAATACATTATTATTATTATTTTCTTTATTATTATTATTATAGTTTTAATTATCATCTTTTATATGCAACGAAAAGATCCATTTAAGTTTCACGTACATGGACTTTCAAATACCATGTAAAACTTTTGTCAATAAGCAAAGGCCTGGGATGTTTCGTTTTGTTGTTTTGTTTTTATTCGTTTTGTGTTGTTGTTGTTGTTGTTGTTGTTTTCTTTTTCATCTCTTCTGATTTGTGTTTTTTGTTGTTTTCTTTTTTTTTTCTTTTTTTTTTCTTGTCTTGTGTTGTGTTCTGTTGTTTGTCTCTTCTGATTTGTGTTTTTTGTTGTTTTCTTTTTTTTTTCTTTTTTTTTTCTTGTCTTGTGTTGTGTTCTGTTGTTTGTTGTTTTCTTTTTCTTTTTTCTTTTGATTTGTGTTTTGTTTTGTTGTTTTCTTTTATTTTATTTTATTTTTATTTCTTTGATTTGTGTTTTGTTTTGTCTTGTGTTTTGTTGTTTTCTTTTCTTTTTCTTTTGATTTGTGTTTTGTTTTTTATTTTATTTTATTTTATTATCTTTTTTATTTCTTTTGTTTTGTCTTGATTTGTGTTTTGTTGTTTTATTTTATTTTTTATTTCTTTTGATATGTTTTGTTTTGTCTTGTGTTTTGTTGTTTTATTTTTAATTTCTTTTGATTTGTTGTTTTCCTCTTTTTAATTTCTCATGATTTCTCATGTATTCTCAATGTTTAGTGTCTTTGGTTTTAAGTGTAGTCACTTAGAAAATGCTTTTATCCTTAGCATCTCATACATGTGTTCCTCGAACCAGCCCCCTGAAGCAACCCTGGGTTAAATGGCTCTTGGCTTGCGGGGATCAAGCTAGAAATCTTCCGGTTAGGTGAACCCGTAGGCTTTAGCTGTCATGCCACACCACACTGTGAGGAAACCACTGCTCCTTGTCTGTGGTTAGAGAAAAAAAACTCATTACTATTGTAGATGTTCTGGAGATCCATGTGATAATTAGCCTCTGTGTGTAATTGCATAATTGCGTGTGTCAGTTCACTGGGGCACCGCAGAAACCACAGGTTTATTTTTTTCTGAGTGATGCCAAGTGGAAAGGTTTTTGGGAAAGCCTCATAGGTTTGGGACTAGGTTCAGCTAGTAAGCTTGTTTGTACATTTGAGCTTCTTAAGGGGTCCTATTATGCTTTTGTACATGTTCAACTTTCTTTAGTGTGTAATGTTGCATGAAAGCATGAAAAAGCTCTGCAAAGTCCCTCCAGCGGGAGTTATTCTCTATATCAGTCTCACTGTTTCCCTGAAACGCCTCCATTGTAGTCTTGAGTTTTCTTCCTGGAACGAACACGTCATAATATTCCTCATTTAAATCATTTATTATGCAGAATAAAGGGGCGGGGCCTGGATGAGAAACTGGCGTCTATGGCGGGACATTTCCCAAAAGGAGGGCCTTCAGAGACACATCTCTGCATCTTCAAGTAATACTTACCATTGTGGATAGAGGCAGTAACCACTGAATCTATTGTGCCGAATGTCCCATTTAAGGCCATTTTTGCTCATCTTCCCATATGCTTCCGAACTTACTGATTGCTGCTTTCAACTGCAGTAATTTGATTGTTTGATGGAGAATTTGTAGACTATCTCTTTGAGAACATGAATAATGTATGAATTAGATGGAAATATATGACTGTAGGAAGGCATTTGTTGGTTCTTTAACTATTGCACTGTGCGTTTGATGGTTTGTATCATTGTTTCACTCTCACCCTGCTATATAATTATAACAGCCATCGATCCAGTTATTTGGCTTTGCTGCATATTTATGAGCCAAGACTGTTTGATAGAATGGAAGTCTGAACAAATCAATCATTTCCATCTCACTGCAATTTCTTCGATTACTACGGCAATATGCAAGTTTGGTATCATAGCAACAGTCCAAGTACAACCATATGCTTGGATTTTTTTCACAGTTTTATTGAACCGCTCATTAATGAGAGCAGTTTAGACAAATTTGCTGCATCCCATTTTTTAACACTTCAGGGAAAAGTGTGGATTTGTTTGCCTGCACTTAGTTAGATGGGCAACATGGGATGGGGAACATCTCCATCGAATATTTATGAGACCAGGTGGTGACTTTTCAGAACTTTTTCTGTGGAAAAAAATACTTGTCAGTGTTTTTTTTTTTTTTTTACGATATGTAATCTGAATTTATGGACAACAAGATGCCCTCAACTTTATTATCAACGAGAATATCTTTTTAATCCCCAAAGATGAAATGGAATATGAAGACATGTCGCGAAGATCATCAGAATTCAGATTCAACCCTTTGTTGGACGTTGTTTGCTGCTGATTTTCATCTGACTGCACATTCATGGTCAAGGGTCATTATTGTGGTGCGAGCCATCCCTACCCACAATGCAATATCTGTTGTGCTTCATTTATCCCTACCCACGATGCAATATCTGTTGTGCTTCATTTAAAAAAAATAAAAAGAAGCAAAATAAGGAAAGGAATGCATCACTGGAAAATTAAGAATTAATGATATCTCTTAGAATGCGAATGAATTGCAAAGACAAATCAGTGATTGTGAGCATACATTTTATATTACACATGTTTGGAGATTTAATTAATAATAATGACTTAATTTGATCATCAGTCTTGCAATTTGGGTCTTTTATGACCCTTGTGCCTCCTTCCAGCTTCCACTGAAGTACAGACATAAAAAATACTGATTAGAATAAGAGCAAAAAAAAATTTATTTACAAAGATCTCTTACAATTTACACTTGAGTTCATATGCTGGAGTCTTTTGGATGTAATGTAATGAGACAGTGCATTGTGTTCAGTGCATGTACCAGCTTTCAATCAGTGAAGAAAGGTACATTACTCATAAATGGATGTACTCAGATTTAAAACAATCACACATTTTCACATTTAGATTCAAAACATGTACATGGTTGTATTAATGCAAATGGTGCCCCATTTTATGTAGTGTCACATTGCTTTTTGCAGGACTTTTCACCCAGTACAACAGTTCATGTCGTAGACTGTGACCTGGATCACTGTTCAGTTTTGAGTTTGGATTATAGAGCTTGACTGCGTGTTGTTAAATTGGCATGCTGTCAGTACATAATAAAAGCACTATAATTATGGTGATTATAATGCCGTATGAGAGTCTTCCGCCAGAACTAGTCTCGCGTACTGCCGTTACCGGAAGCCAGTGATTATAGTTTATACAGTTATAAATATAAAATTAACTTATACATATGAAATTCAGTAATTTAAATATAAATATTATATTCTTTTTCTTAGAAAAACGCATTGCTTCGCTTCAGAAGGCCTTTATTAACCCCTGGAGCCGTATGGATTACTTTTATGATGGACGGATGCACTATTTTTGGGCTTCAAAATCTCAGTTACCATTCACTGCCATTATAAAGCTTGGAAGAGCCAGGATATTTGTTTAATATAAGTCTGATTATGTTTGGCTGAAAGAAGAAAGTCATATACACCTAGCTTAGGGGTGAGTAAATTATGGGATAGTTTTCATTTTTGGGTGAATTACTCAAAAACGACTATATTATGCATTACAATGAATCAGTAAAACGTACTTAAACTGGACAATGACTTTCTTTTAGAGCTGCCAAAATGATCTTTGTTGCATTATTTTCCTGTTATCACTGTAAAGCTGCTTTGAAACAATCTGTATAAAATCTGTATTGTAATCTATATAAGTGCCTTGTATTGTAAAAATGCGCTGTCTAAATGAAGGTGACTTGACCTGACTTGAATTAACCCTTTAATTGCCAATAACTCGGAGTTTGAGCTGTATTTAGACATATATTTAGATTTTAGTAACAAATGTGCAAAAATGGCAAACCACTATTGGAAGATAAACAGAAAATAAATTAAAAATTCATAATATTTAGTGTGACCTGCTGAGGTTGATTATCAACATCTGAAGGTTAGGAACTGCATTATTGAAATTGATTAGTTTTCTAAAGATTTCCAGGTCCTTTTTCTGTTGCCTCTTCATGAAAAGTGCCATTTGTAGAAAATTAATCAACACCTCTGGAACATGTGCCAAGCAATCAGCATCAAAAACTCAAGAATGTTGTTGTATAACATACCGTATATTCTCTATCCATGTACGTCTTTCCTGTCTCATGCAATATGCATCATGCTTCTTAAGCAGGAATTTTCACCTGCTTAAAGTGAACCGGTTGATCAGGTCGTGACCAAGACGTGACCTAGTCTAAATTTGGCTGGTTTGCTGCTCTCTTTCTCAGCGTTTGGAAGATAGAGAGTAACTGTGTGGAGCTCTAAGACAGAAGTGAGAATGAAAATGTCAATGTGAGTGTTGGGGTTTCATGTCCCCAGGCATCTGGTGCGGTGGGACCAGAGTGCAGCCAGACAGAGCAATCATCCCCGCATAGCCAAGACACACTAATTGAGATGTAATAAGTTGGTAAATGAACCGAGCATGCTAACATATCTGTTTATCCATATGAGGTTTCGGTTGCCATCTCAGAGGTGCAACTGTTTATTAAATGTTTTGAAAATGAAAAGCCCTTCTTTATGACATGTTGCACACTTTTTAATACCATGCAATGCCATGCAAAGACTGCCGCGTGTATCGAAGCGCTAACCGCGCACACAATGCCAAAAACAACCTTTAATTTGAAGAGGATTAAATGCAAATGGCAGCGTGAGCCAAACAGAGGAAGTTTTAGCGAAAGTGGAACTTGACATGGCTTAGTTTTTATCCAGCGTTTAGAGGAGGTTAAGCCACATTGTCAACCTCTCATGAATAATTAGCTGTACTTGCTGCTGCGGTTTATAAAAGGAACTTGGTTGTCATCGTCCTCTAAGTAGAGGACAAAATGAGCATGGGACAACAAAAAAGGCTCCAGAGGACAGCCAAATAAGATGGAGATAAATGAGGACGCTGTCAGACAAGATTTTAGCACAGGTCAGTGTTGGAGTTCAGAGGATTTCTGAGCAGATTAAATGGCGTTGAGGACCAAATGCTAATTGGATAATTTGTTAATTCTTAGAGGTTCACTTTTTAGAATATCCTAAGTTTAGTCCTAGTCAAAAAGACCATGGCATTTAGAAAACAGCACCTTGAGCATCACAAGCAAAGAAAAATGACATTGATTAGCTGCACTAATAGATTTTTTGAAAAAATGACATTGAATTAGCTTCACTAATAGATTTTTTGATTTTTTTTTAAAGGGGCTTTATTATGCCCTTTTGCAAAGTTATTGTGAAATTGATTTTGATTTTGTTTGTTGACCTCTACTAGAACAGGGGTTTCATTCTTGTTAAAACAACACATTATTTTCCCTCATATTCTCCATTTTTGCTGCTCCTCTCTTCCCAGTCTGTCAGTAACGCTCTGGGGTGTGTTCTCCGGACAACGGCTTAACTCGCTGCTTTACTACCATAGTATGAAGCATCATTGAAGAAATCAACTAGCTAATCACGACTGTTTCCCGAAACCGTATTGTCGAACATTGGTCGTTCAACCACGTTGGTTAATGATGTCACGCAGGTGGTGGAGTAATAACTTATTTTAATGAATCTGTTTGAGATTGAATTAATGCTAGATGTTTTGCTATAATTTACAGACATGTCATCTGAGGAATATTTCAAAATTTTCTCAGTTATTTTGCTTATTCCAGATTCAATCATAGGCTCGTTCTTCCGTACTAGAGCACGTGCGCACTCTTCAAAAACGAAGCTTTAAATCTCTTGACAAACTAAAAGACGTAAATGACATTTGTATGTATTCTAAATAAAAAATATAGATTGTACTGAATGTCAGCTTTCTTATTTTGCTCAAGATAAGGATTTATTGAGTCCACATGTCATGCAAAGAAGAAACTGCTTCTAACCACAGGCCGAGAGCTGTCGTTCCAAACACACAACTCTGTGATGCTGTTTGCGAATGATGGAACGATGGTTTCGGGAAACACCGACTCGTTGAACTGCTGATAACGACGGAACTTGCGACCATAGTTGGTTAACGATGCTTTTGGGAAACTCACCCCATAGTTCTTGTCTCTATGAAGCCCCTCCTTCTGAAAAGCACACTGTGCTCTGATTGGTTGGCTGGACCAGTGTGTTGTGATTGAAATGATATGAAATGCTTGATTCTTATTGGTCAGTTGTGACATTCCGAGGTCAGTTATTTGCTGATCGTGACTCTTGTTAATAGCAATGCTGTATAATGACACTCATCCAGATATTTACTGGGCGGCGCTTCATTCATGTCTCTCATATCACACCGCGGATAGACACGCTCTCTCTCTGTTCATTTAAATGCAGCCGCAGTTATTGACTGTATTTACTGTAAAATTAAACCAAAGAACTTCAGTATTAATACTAGGACTACAGTAATATTGAAGGTGTTCTTCTTCTTATTGCTAGAATTATATATTTATTCACTGTAATGGATTGTAAGATAATAAACAGGCAAGGTTTCTTCTCAGATCAATATTTCATATGCCAGTCTTTATTTATGTTGTGAAGAGCTGTGTAATAAGTGATATGACTGTCCCATTAATGACCGTCTTGTTTGAACTTGTTTGTTCATTTAGGCTCAAAGCTGCTTGTTATCACTCATAAAATTAATTTATTACCCTTACTTGATTTAATTGAAGCAAGTTTTTTTTTACACACAATTGAATTTAGTTCTCAAATTAAATTAAACTTAAAGTTAAATTTCAGTTTAGTTGCATCAACACAATATAGTTAGCTTAGGTCAAATTCATTTACTCTACTCTAGTATGTTTAACTTTGTCAAACAAAATTTTCTTATGTTGGTCTAACTGAATTTTTTTTCACCAATTTACTAAGGTTTAATTAATTAATACAGTAATTAATAATGTCTAAACATGCTGTTTCATTCATCATTATACACAATGTATATAAAAATAAAAACGAATTCAAAGTATTGATAAAAACTATAATTGTATGTATCTCAGTGATACTGTAATAACGCTGATTCAAATCAGTTGTGGTCTAGCGTTCTGAAGACCTGTTGGTAAATGCTTTGACCGTCACACAGAAGTCCTGCTTTTCATTCTGGTCGTCTAGGCGGTCATTTTTGTATTCTGTGTCACACGTCACTGGCGCTTTCATTACAAGGCAGGCTGACCCTGAGACTGGGGAGATCCTGATGCTGTGTCCGTGGCCTCTCCACCCCTCCAGCCTCCTCTGGGCTTTTCCCGTAACCATTTCTTCTCAGCAAAAGCTATCACACTCCAAGACACAGGAAAGGGCCAATTGCCTCTCATCATCTGTATGAATAAAACAAGCGCTACAAAAGTTATTTGCCCTCAATCATATTGTTAGACCATTCAATAATGCATGGAAGCGCCATCCCTTTTCTTCATCTCTGGGTTGCTGGCCAGCGATGCTCCAGGTTGATTTGTTCAGCGCCATTATTGAGCTCATATTGTTACATTCCGGCTCAAGGAAGTAACAAGAGAAAGGGATCAGGGTCCAAAAATATTTATTTAAGTCCAGGGGTTAAATGATAAAGAAAATAGATGTTAAAATAGATCTTAAATACATTCCCAAATTCTAGACAGGTGTGAATCCTTATCTGGCAACCTATAGAAAGAAAGAGAAGACAACAGAAAAAACCCAAAACAAAACTGAGCCATAACAATATATAAAGATATAGTATATAGTCAAGTCAGCCCTGGCCGCCAGATGGACTGTCGTCTTTGCCCTGGCCGCCCGATGGACTGTCGTCTTTGCCCTGGCCGCCCGATGGACTGTCGTCTCCGCCCTGGCCGCCCGATGGACTGTCGTCTCCGCCCTGGCCGCCCGATGGACTGTCGTCTCCGCCCTGGCCGCCCGATGGACTGTCGTCTCCGCCCTGGCCGCCCGATGGACTGTCGTCTCCGCCCTGGCCGCCCGATGGACTGTCGTCTCCGCCCTGGCCGCCCGATGGACTGTCGTCTCCGCCCTGGCCGCCCGATGGACTGTCGTCTCCGCCCTGGCCGCCCGATGGACTGTCGTCTCCGCCCTGGCCGCCCGATGGACTGTCGTCTCCGCCCTGGCCGCCCGATGGACTGTCGTCTCCGCCCTGGCCGCCCGATGGACTGTCGTCTCCGCCCTGGCCGCCCGATGGACTGTCGTCTCCGCCCTGGCCGCCCGATGGACTGTCGTCTCCGCCCTGGCCGCCCGATGGACTGTCGTCTCCGCCCTGGCCGCCCGATGGACTGTCGTCTCCGCCCTGGCCGCCCGATGGACTGTCGTCTCCGCCCTGGCCGCCCGATGGACTGTCGTCTCCGCCCTGGCCGCCCGATGGACTGTCGTCTCCGCCCTGGCCGCCCGATGGACTGTCGTCTCCGCCCTGGCCGCCCGATGGACTGTCGTCTCCGCCCTGGCCGCCCGATGGACTGTCGTCTCCGCCCTGGCCGCCCGATGGACTGTCTGCTCCGCCCTGGCCGCCCGATGGACTGTCTGCTCCGCCCTGGACTCCCGAACTTTGTGTGCCTCCCTGGCCTTCTGAACGGTCCATTCCCCTTTTCCCGCCCTGGTCTGTCCCTCCCTTCCCGCCCTGGTCTTATGGAGCGTCTGGTAGCCGCTCCGTAGGGAGGGGGTAATGTCGCATGCCTGTCCTGTCTTGTGCTGCACATGGGTGTTTTGTTATTTTGGGCCATGTGCTCGTGTCTATTGTCTAGCCCCTCCCATCTTGTTATCTGATTATTGGTTAATTTGTCCCACCTGTCTGTCTCGTTTCCCTCCTTTGTTTGTTCCCCTATTTAGCCTCCTTGTGTTTGTAGTCTTGTGCTGGTTCGTTGTCTAATGTTTCTTGTTCCCTGTGTTCCTGCAGTAAGTTTCATGTTCTGGTTTTGTTTTGCATTTACTACTTATGTTTTCCCCCCTCGTGGGTTTTGTTTTGTGTTTGTTTTTCTTTATTGTTAATAAATATTCATTCTCCTGCACTTGAGTCCTCACACCTTTTTGCACTCACCCCAACCGTGACAGTTGGTTGGTTGGTTGGTTGGTTGGTTGGTTGGTAAGTAGGTTGGTTGGTTGGTAAAATGGTTGGTTGGTAAGTTGGTTGGTTAGTAAGTAGGTTGGTTGGTTGGTTGGTTGGTTGGTTGGTTGGTTGGTAAGTTGGTCGGTCGGTCGGTCGGTCGGTCGGTCGGTAAGTAGGTTGGTTGGTCGGTTGATTGGTTGGTTGGTCGGTTGGTCGGTTGGTTGGTCGGTTGGTTGGTTGGTTGGTTGGTTGGTTGGTAGGAAGGTAACACGTTATGACAGTAACTCTAACCCTAAACCTGCAGTAAGTATATGTTGTAAATTAATATTACGTAGGATTATTTGTGCAATTACAATGCAACAGAGATGCATTAAAATAAATGCATAAAATAAAGGGTTGAATATATTTATTTATTTAGATTAGTATTATTATTAATTCATTTATATTCATATCTTCACCACAGTAACATACTTTCTTTTATATTCATATCTTCACCACAGTAACATACTTTCTAAAAAAAAAAAAAACGTTGACCATGGGACAGATAATAATAATGAATGTTAAAATTGTATTCCAGAGTATAATTGTTGGTGTTTTGTTTGAAATTATACGGTTACAATACTATATTTTGTGTTTCATTCATTGTGTTTCTGCCAGAATCCAAGTGATACAGTGTAAAGTGTACTTTCCACATTTCAGCCTGCTAAAAGTTAATTTCCATCAGCTTTAAACTAATGTTTAACACTCCCTGTATCGACACGCAGTAACAAAAGCACTTAATTACAAAGCCGACTACAGTAGTTAATAACCTATAGTGCAAATATATGATAATGGTTCAGTAAGGAGCTGCGTGAGCCAATATTCCCCCTGCAAAATCCATTTTAATTTCACTATGCAAATGTAATTTTGTGTTCATAACAGAATAAATGAGGCTCTCTGTTAGTATGGACTGCAGGTGTCTGTTTTCTTGTAATGGTAATTTAAGTGACATACCTGATGATTATGTTTTCTAATCTGTTTTTTCTTTCTCTCAGTGTGAAATTAATGGGTTTCAGAATATAAGCGTGCATGCTGACCACTTGTTATAACACATATAACTTGTTTGTATAATCGTAATGTCTTATGCTTTCTGTGAAATTTATGCTCAAACAAGTGGAGAGTATTAGCCAATTAGCGTACAGTGGCAAAAAATGTGAAGACAAGATCGGTTTATTTTTAGAGTATTTTAATCCAATCTCTAAATTGAGGCTCCTTCATTACCAGCGGAGAGTCTTCATCTTTAAAGCTCTCCTCTTCTGTTTGGTCTGTCTGGCTTGGCAGCAATAGATAAATAGTGTTGCTTGTTCGCCGGGTTAATGATTAAAAGCATTTGCTTTGTGATTACTGAAGTGGAAAGAAGGATTAAAACAAACAGATGTGTGAAAAAGTAAAAATACTCCAGAGAGGATTATAAAACGGTCATCAAAGAAAGTCAGTCCTCTGAAATTAACTTTTCTTTTTTCAAACACAGGGCACAGGTAAAATGTCAAGAGTATTTTTTTAATACTAGGAATATATATGTGTATATATTTTTTAAATGTGACATTTTTAGCCAACTAGCAAATGGTAAAGGTGAAGGGGCTATTTTCATCAAAGTGCTTGTCCCATTTTTACATTTACATTTACTATCATAGTCATGAACCATCATTTGCTATTTGTTAATGTGAGTCAGTGGTTATTTATTTTCACTTTTTAATTTTTTTGTATATTAGATGACCTCAAAGCTTACAGACATGCACTAAAAGCCACAAAAGTCTCACAATTTCCATTTCTTTTGGTTCTTTCACATGACTTGCATCAACATTCACCAATGCTTTTAACTCTGTTGATGTCTGCTACAACGCTACCTTAGCATGTTTGGCATGGCATATTCATTTTGGAGTCAACTACTGTATATTTGGAGAATGCTATGGAAAATAATCATATGACAGTCACTGTCTATTGTAAAACTCTGAAAGCGTTTCAATAACGTAATTCAAGCAGTTTTTTCTTCAATGATAAAGACACAAAGTTTGCCCACACATTAATCTAGAGATACGTTACACATTTTAAACCACTTTGACCTTGTTTTACCTCAGACATTTCAAACCACAGCCAATGATTATTAAACAACTTACATGGCGTAACATTACTTGGTTGGTGCCGGTGTGTAATCATACTTTTTTTGTGCGTGTTTTAAACTCATGGCTGTGCTTTTATTAGTTTTACTGTTTGGTGTGTATACTTCCCATTTGCTACCTATAAACCTCATACAATCCCATAATGATATCTGTAGTTTTTGTGGAGTTCAAAGTGGTACATGACACTTGCTGTAAGTTATATTTGATGTATTGTCGTTACATACAGTATAACGGCCTTTACTTTGTTTTTTACATCAATGCAACTAGGTAGAAATCAAAGACTTGTGAGCATATCAATCTGTAAGTTATCATTAAATATTGTCTATTTAAATGAGCTCCTGAGATCAAAATTATTTTATTTTATTTTTTCTTGCTGGTTTGGTTTGGTTTGGTTTGGTTTCTACCAAATTTGTGCTCTACCAAATATATGTGCTTAGAGTACCAGAATCACCTCCAGATTGAGAATCCCCATTTTGAAACTCCCAATTTAACTGATTAGAAAAGTCAGAGAGTGAGAGGGAAATGGTTGTGAAAGACTGTTTTTAAACTTTAATAAGCAAGTAGACCTTAGGAGGGATAAAATAATATGACCCAGTCAAAACCTGTAAGCACAGCCATCTTAAACAAAGCTAGACCAGCATGTCAACGGCAGTTTTACAGTTCAGCCTGTTGTCAAACATGATTATTAATGCTGAAAACAGCCGGCGTGTTTCTGGTGAGGGCCGACTAGTGAAACTCTACATCAACACCAGAGGAAAAGACACAAGAGAGGTGTTGAGAGACTAAAGAATCCAGTGAAGAAGTAGAAGCAGCAAGAGAAAACTGACAGAAAGTGGCTGAAAAATGGGACATTTTGGGACGGGGATGATGAAAGGACAAGTCAAGTCAAGTCACGTTTATTTATATAGCGATTTTTACAATACAGAGTGTTTCAAAGCAGCTTTACAGAGAAAACAGGAAAATAATGCAACAAAGTTTATTTTCAGAAGAAAATAGCGTTACAGTCTAGCTTAAAGGTCCCATGACATGAAATTTCCACTTTCTGAGGTTTTTTAACTTTAATATGAGTTCCCCTAGCCTGTATATGGTCCCAAAGTTTCCAAAAATTTTAATCGGTGCAAATCGAGCTTTTGCTATTTTTCTCTGGCTTTGAGAAAATGGATGCTCAACCGGGCTGATCTTGAATCTCCTCCTTATGACGTCATAAGGAGAAATGTTACCTCCCCTTTCTCTGCTTTGCACGCCCAGAGAATATTTCTCGCCCATGAGAAAATGAGCTAGGAAGTAGAACGCGCGTGCGCGATTTTAGTTTGTCCACGAGAGATATCATGGCTTTTGAGCTAGCGAAGCATAATAATTGCTCAATAATTGGATGTACAAATGAACATGGAATGGTCAATACAGAGCTGGGCTTGCTGAACGTCGGACAAGTAAGTCAACAAATTATATAAGTGTGTTGCTTTACTGTTTATGGTTACCTAGCTTCTTACACGTAGAATGTGGCTGTCACATTAGCTATGCAGCTATGCAGTTACTTGCGCTAATGTAAAGGTAGACAGCATCAAGTTACACATACTGTAACGCGAGGGTTGTACATTTCTTTGTTATTTGGATAACCGTTTTCCTGTTGGTTATATGGCGCGCGCGATATCCGCATTTCAAGATCGCAGAGCTTGATGTAATTGTAATAAGATAAATACAGACGTTACAGATCTCTCATGAAAAGGCAACAGTAGGTTAGCGTTAGCTACATGATAATAACTGTAAACCATCCGAATAAAGTACCGTATCCAAACATAATATTTTAAACTAACCATTCGGAAACGTCCTGCTGGAGCCGCTGAGTTGCAACTTCTTCATCCGTTGCTTCTCCATCCGGATCAAATTCAAGCGACTTTGTCGCTGCATGTCGCCGGTGGCTGGCGATGAGGTCGCTAGTGGGGGTTCCCACTACTGGTTTCCTTGTAATGTTTATGAATAACATCCAATGACAGCGAATCAGTTTTCTTGCCGCTAAAAACAAACATTCTGGAGAGAAAATATTAAATATTTAGACTCGTAAAGCATGTAAGTTAAATGAACGAGTACCTGGGTCTCACAACTCTGAAAATTATCAGATCAAATTGAAAATAGGCGCTATCTGTATAAATAAAACCACATATTTGAGCTTTAAACAACTACATTCTCGACTGAAAAACTCTTATAACTACATTTCATGACACAATAACAGTAGTATTTTAGATTTAAAAAAATACTCCTCCATCTTTCTGTCGATGGGGCGAGCGGAGAAGGATGATGACGCGCGCTCCAGGCTCCACTCCTATTGGTTGTCGCTCGCGAAAGTCGCTCTTTATTTGCATAAAGTTAAACATTTCTCAACTTTGTCGTGTCGCCAGACACGCCCCATCCAGTCACCAACGGTCGCCGGAAGTCGCCCGCTCCCCATTGAAATGAATGGTATCGTGTCGCGTGTAGTGTGAACGCAGCTTAAGCAAGTCAAAAGCCAATGGTAACAAAGGCGAAAAAGGCGACAGTGGCAAAGAACCAAAACTCCATCAGTGACACAATGGAGAAAAAAACGTTGGGAGAATCTGGCCCAAGTTCTCCTCTAGCCAATTAACAAACAGTGTATGATTATGATTCCGGCAGCATTATAGGTCTGAAGTCAGATTGGATTGGACAATCAGAATATTATCCAGTTCCATCTGGTTGAAGATCGGAGTCACCACTCATTGGAGGCTTGTAGGAGACCGAATGAGTGAGATTGGCAGGGAGGGGAAAGCAAAGAGGCGTCAAGCTGTGAGTCAAAGCTGCCAAGCCCCGCTGATGTCATCACGAGGTGAATGGCGTCAAACGCAGCCCACGCTCCACGTCCCCTCACACACACACACACACACACACACCCTTGGCTCCGATTGGCTACGAGTGCAATGGACCTCATAGACTCAAAGAGAGGCTGTGGCGTTCGTCTGAGGTCATTGGTGACAGCTGAGATTCACGCCAGCTTCTGGCTGACGTCTCTGGCGTTCGCTGTGTGTGTGTGTGTGTGTGTGTGTGTGTGTGTTGGCGCCCATCCTCTTAGCCTCCGCTTCACTCTTAGCCGTGTCACAACGCTTTACACCTCTCTTTATCTCCCTGGATGGCTCGTGATTTCCACTGACAGACGAGTGATAGCAATCAGCCCGACCATCAATCCAGGGCTCAGCGCCGGAGAAACTGTAGTGGAGTCTTCCTTCATCTACATCATCATCCGTGTAATTAGAGCGGCTTGCGAAGGCAGGCGTCACCTTGACTATTGCTAACAACATGTTGCGGACATAAATGATACCTCAAACTGTGCAGCAGACTTTTTCATGAAATGCACACAATATCCTGTACACTCAAAAACTTGGGTATAGTAAGATTTGTAAGAGTAAAAACAGTAATATTATAAAATTATCCCTTTCTATTTTAAATATAATTTATTTCTGTGAGCAAAGCTGAATTTTCAGCATCATATGATCCTTATGATTCTGATATGCTGATTTGCTGATAAAGAAACGGTTCCACTTTATTTCGATAGTCCACTTTAGACATTCTACTAACTATAAGTAACTTTGCAACATGTCAACTAACTCTCATTAGAGTATTACTAGACTGTAGTAGACTATTAGTTTAGGGTTAGGTGTTAGGGTTCGGGTTAGTAGAATAAGTTGACTTGTAGTTGCCAAGTTACTTATAGTCAGTAGAATATCTTTTGGTGGACCATCAAAATAAAGTGTTAGAAAATATTAATCAGACAGTCTACTAATACTCTAATGAGAGTTAGTTGACATGTAGTTGCAAAGTTACTTATAGTCAACAGAATGTCTGAAGTGGACTATCAAAATAAAGTGCCAAAAAAAACATTTCTTCTTAGTGTTATTAGTTCAAATCGCTTTTCAAATTCGCTTTAGCTTTGCAATTCATGACACTTTAGCAGTGGATGTTAATAATTATGTTTTTCATAGAGGTGATATCCAAAATTCAGACATATTCATCAAAGTCTTACTTAGGCCAAATAAAATACACCGAGACTGACCACTTAGCAACAGCCTAGCAACACTACATTACATTCACTTTTTTCATGGGCAAACACCACTTGCATTTTCTTTAGATACATCATGTATTAATCAAATTCAAGGCCCGTTCAAGTCATGCTTATTCAAGCTTGGAGACAATTAAAAAGTTTCATACTCGTATTATTTTTTTGCAATTAGTAAAATGAGTATTTGAAAAAAAAAAAAAAAAAAAGTATTCCGTGGTCTTGAGAGAGATCGGAATCGTTAATGTCTCTCTTGATTGATTTGTACGTCTGAGGGTTAGATTTATTCCGATTTCTGTCCCATCTGGCTGAGCATTTTGACCCCTGAGCATTCCCTTCATTAACATATAAAACACATTTCCTTCGCATCTGAAGGAATGCTTCACTGGGTTAAACAGTGGCTTGAGAGAGAGTGAAAGGCTTGGAAAGTCTGGGGGAAAAAAAATCTGTTTGCTCACTCCTCCACTCATCATAGGTCACACAGGGTTGCAAAGCAAATAAAAATTCGTAATGAGTATAATCACATCAGAAATAGCAGCACTATTTCCAGCGTTGACTTGCCGAGAGCCGCACAGCCTTGTCGCTGACTGTCAATCAAGGGGATATGTCAAGTTAGTTATTCCTCTACCTGTGGATCTTAAAGCAGATTAATTTAATGCTGTCAGTTGAGTTGACGTCAACGTGAAATGCCATTAGCAACACGTTTTACCTATTCAGACATTTTCACATTTTCAGCTTTCAGCTTTCTTTAGTGTGTAATGTGGCTGTTTGAGCATGAAAAGGGTCTGCAAAGTTACAACATTTTTTACAACGGACCAAACATGTCACAATATTCCTCATTTAAATAATTAATACGCAGAATAAAGGGGCGGGGCCTGGTTGAGTTAGTTAGTAGTGTGTTGAAACTTTATGGTAAAGAGCAGGACATTTCCCAAACACGCTCCAAGCACTGATCACAACACACTGATCCAGCCGACCAATCAGAGCACAGTGTGCTTTTCAGAATGAGGAGCTTCATAGAGACAGGAACTAAACAGCGGTGTGTTTCCCATACAGTGATGTAACTTACTGCTTTACTACCATAGTACGATGCATCATTGAAGAAATCAACTAGCTGTCACGACTGTTCTCGAAACCGTATAGTCGCAAATTGGTCGTTCAACCACGTTGGTTAATGATGTCACGCAGGTGGTGGAGTAATAACTACTTTGAATGAATCTGTTTGAAATCGAATTAATTCTAGATTCTAGGGGTTGCTATAATTTACAGACATGGAATCTGAGGAATATTTCTTTCTTTTTCTCAGTTATTTTTGCTTTATTTCCAGATTCAATCATAGGCTGGTTCTTCCGTACTAGAGCACGTTCGCACATGCGCACTCTACAAAAACGACACTTTAAATCTCTTGACAAACTAAAAGATGTAAATGACATTTGTATGTATTCTAAATAGAAATTATAGATTGTACTGAATGTCAGCTTGCTTATTTTGCTCAAGATAAGGATTTATTGAGTCCACATGTCACGCAAACAAGAAACTGCTTCTAACCACAGGCCGAGAGCTGTCGTTCCAAACACACAACTCTGCGATGCTGTTTGCAAATGTTCATTAGAACGATGGTTTCGGGAAACACCGACTCGTTGAACTCTGCTGATAACGACCAAACTTGCAACCATAGTTGGCTTAAGATGCTTTTGGGAAACGATCCCCAGAGCGTTACAGACTGGGAAGAGACGAGCTGCATCAATGGAGAATATGGGGAAAATAATGTGTAATAAATAAGCTAGAAAACCTATTCTATTAGAATTCAAAAACAAAATCAAGACTTTGAAAAAGGGCGTAGTGAGGCCTCTTTAATCTGACATATTTCCTATTAAAACAAAGTACTTGGGTTATGATTGGCTTGTGAAATTATGCATTACATATCAAAATCTATTACACTGTTGTTGGAGAG
The DNA here is from genome assembly GCA_900092035.1 of Leuciscus waleckii. NCBI lineage: Eukaryota > Metazoa > Chordata > Actinopteri > Cypriniformes > Leuciscidae > Leuciscus > Leuciscus waleckii. The sequence continues at coordinate 71,497 of FLSR01004876.1, forward strand.
GACAAAAAAGAGGAGCAAGTTATTACTTTTTCATAAAAGATTATGGAGCAAATATTTTAGTCTTTATTTTGGAATAACATGAACCGATGAATCCTGCACACAATCAGAAACGTTCCTTGAGGTTTGAGGTCTGATTTCATGTTGACTTAAAGGATTTTATATTTATACACTGAAAGCTCATGCTCAACACAACAAAGAACGTCAAGGTTTTGGGTTAGTGTTGATTTGTTGTGACTCCCAGTCATCCTTGTCTTTTCATGACAATGCCACACTCAACGAAACAAATACTAAAATGGAGTGCATGTCTCATTCGGTTGTTGTTATTTCCTGCAGCGGGAGCTGGGAATAAGATGGGTTGGGCTTTTGGACTCGGGCTGGAGAGGTTGGCCATGGTTCTGTTCGGCATCCCAGATATCCGACTTTTCTGGAGCGACGATGAACGTTTCCTGAAGCAGTTCCGCCTGTCTGACATCTATCAGCCTGTCACCTTCCAGGTAAGATTAACAGCATTTCTCACAAATAAGGATCTCGCCTAGTAACCATTAGGGCCGTTCACACCAAGGACGATAACAATTTAAGTTTTTAATAATCGTTCTAATTCTTTGAGTCCATGCTACAGCAATACCAATAATCACACAAGAGGAGCAATATCATTGGTGTGAACAGGCCTTCAGGTTGAACTGTAGGATGCCAATCGCTAAAAAACACATTTTTGAGGTTAGAAACACGAGACACAGATCAGTGATACTAAAGCGCTTTTATAAATCTGTGCCTTGCAGGAGACGCTGCAAAAGACTCGTAGTCAACGTTGTGAGTTTGGGTCAGGGCTATCTGTTAGCATTCTGTCTTAGATGTTGATTAGATATTGTAAATGTTCCATTCACCAATACATAAAAGGATCTAGACTAAGCTGAGCAGATTTCAAACCAGTAATGTTTTTTTTTCCAGTGTGTATTTCTCTTTTTTGTAAGTTTTGCTGTGCTGTTGAGTAAAAATTCATATTCTGTGCCACACTTTCTGCACCGCCCCTCTCCATCTTGTATTTTTTCCCCTTTGCTATTATACTAGGGGTCAAATGAACACACGCAGTACGCTATCCCATAATAGTCAGTCATAAGCATAGCTGCAAGCGCACAGACCGTGACAATGAAGCTGCTCTGAAAATACTGCCACTAAATTCACAAATTCAGTGGTGACGTGTAGTTTAAGGTAAAGGTAGTTTCAGCAAAAAAAATGCCGTTATTTGTTTCAAAACACTGCGCATCTGCTATTGGTCAGACAAACATGCGGCCCCTCCCCCGACTCACGCCATTGGCTTAGCCAGTGTTGCCAAGCCCCTCAAACAAACAATAGTGCCACAGTGTTCAAGCTTTCTAAGGGGAGTCAATCCCTGATGGTTTACTTCTAGTTGTCTATGAACATTAAACTAGGACAAGAGAAAGTATTTGAACCTTTAATGTTTTTCTTTGTTTCTGATTCTTTGTTTTGTCTGTGTTGCTGTAGCACATCAGAGGCATGAATGCTCTTCTTTCCATGACCTTCTGTGTGTCATACATGTCCTTTATTGTTGGGTGACCTTTTGAGACACTGAACAGGTCCTCTTATAGCTGTGTGTGTAGCATGAGGCAGGCTTGATGCTCGTCCTGCAGGGAGTGTGTGTGTGTGTGTGACTGATTACCTGTGCTCTCTCGGGCTGTAGGTCATTTCTCAGCCCATCTCCCTCTCTGCCCACTGTCCATTACTCAGAGAATGAGAGAGAGAGAGAGATTTGCTTGTCAGTTTGCCTGATGCTCTGCTGGGTTTATATATGACTGTCTCTCTGTCTGTCTCTCTTTCCACTGGTAATGAGGTATGACCGTGGGGTCAGCGCTCTCCTCCGCCCTTGTGTGCTTTGCTGTGTCCTATGAGAGCAACATGCACAACATACACACAATGAATCACTGCACACAATAAGACATGCCGTATGACACACATACAGCCTCCTCCACACACACTCTTAGCCAAAAACAAGAAGTGCAATGCAGGCTTTCTTTAGACAAGCACACTGTCCACACTTTAGTAGCCTTACACACACTAACAGAATGCTTACATGATCTCTATGGTGCATTTTCATTCACATCAAGAACATTAGGATATGACCAAGGGCATATTTTTGCCATAGGGCATAATACATTCGTAGTTTTCATTGTTGGTTGATAAGTTACTAAAGAAAAGGTGATTTGTGGTTGCTTGTGGTTAAGCAGGTTTGGTTTAGTCTTCCACGCTGACAAAGCTGGTTTTTGGTTGGCTATAGTGATGCATCAAAATTATTTATTACAAAGACAAAAGTATGTGTGTGTGTGTGTGTGTGTGTGTGTGTGTGTGTGTGTGTGTGTGTGTGTGTGTGTGTGTGTGTGTGTGTGTGCGCGCGCGCGTGCGTGCGTGCGTGCGTGTGCGTGCGTGTGTTTCGTGCTGAGTGACTGAATAAAGTGAGGTTTTGAATAAGCAGTCAAAAATCTCTTTTCTTATCAATTTATTCTTGCATGCTTTGTATTTTTAGTAATTAGAAATGATTAGAAAGCTGAAGAGTGGCTTCTTCCTGGAGAGAAAAGTAAAAATGCAGTATTTTATTTTAAAAATATATATTCTCTTGAGTTTCTATTGGTAATAGCTTTGTCTGAGGAAGAAAATGAAATCATCACTTGGTCAGCAGCAAGTTTAATCTCTTCCTCCACCATAACTCCATCAAAAGTTTGAAACCAGTGACACTATAAAAAAATAAAAATAAAAAAAAGCTACAAATAAAATAAAAATGTGAGTAAATTTCAGGCTAATAAACAAAATTTCATGGCTGAAGTGTTTGAATTTAAATGATGTATTTATAGCATTGGTGTATTTTACATTTTTGTTGCTTTTCCTGCCATTTTACAAAAGCAGCAACACTAATATCCTGACTTCCACCCTTTATATTACTTTTATCCTTGTGCTTCTCTACACATGCCCCAAAACACCGATTTCTTCTTCTGTTTTTCTCCCCATCGCAGCCTCTCAGTAAGTACCCTCGCTCTTCATGACATCTCTTTTTGGCTGCCGGCCGAAGGTTACACACAAAACGACTTCTACGACCTGGTACGCAGCATCGGAGGAGACCTGGTGGAGAAGGTCACGCTGGTGGACGAGTTCACGCATCCAAAGTAAGAAATCCAACATGTCAGATACAAACATGCTTTGAGCCGGAACAGAGCGACTGCTTCTATCATACAGTGGCCAAACAGACATTCCAGTTGCACAAGGACAATTATTTATCAAAAATGCAAATGTCCTATTCTTAATCAGTATTTGTATCTGTTTTTCAGTAAAGATCTTTTTTTTATTTTTTTTTATCTCTGAAATAATATAAATTTAGAGTTAAAATAAATTCAAGTTTAAAAATCAAGAAAAATGTAGGTATTAAGATGTGTTTTCAGAGAACATATGTTAAATCTTATTTACATAAATAACCTTTTTTATTATTATTTTTTTATTATTATTATTTTTTATACTTTTTGTGAAATGTGTATTCACTCATATAAAGCTAAATCACAAATGTGAGCCTTTTTCAGTATTTTTTTTTTTAAGGTTCCATAAATATTCATGTTTATCATTTTATTATAATTTTTTTAGATATATTTATATGCATTGATTGCTTTACACCGAAGTTTGAGCAGGCACAGAGCAGCCTTAACTCTGCTGTGTGAAGAAGCCTAGAAATACAGCAAATGAAATAGACAAAATACATGAAAATGTCATTACAATATGTATCCAAAAGTCTATTCTTCACTGAATGAATGCATGAATGAATGAATGAATGAATGAATGAATGAATGCATGCATGAATGAATGAATGAATGAGAGAGAGAGAGAGGGAGA
>FLSR01004876.1:82179-102403 GCA_900092035.1 Leuciscus waleckii
CAACTGTTCTGTAAAACATTTTTTCTAAATGTCATAATCATTAGTTAACAAACAGGTATTCATTGTTTCTGTTTAAATTAATATATTTTTTAGCTAACTGTGATTTGCATATGTACATTTCTGAAATGCATAACTTAGACAGTTTCCTCTGATGACAGATCATTCTAAATTGTAATGTGGACTCATACATTTTCTGTAAAGCTGCTTTGAAATGGTGTGTATTGTGAAAAGTGCGCTATACAAATAAATGTGAATTGAATTGAATTAAAAGATGGTATTGGACAGGCTCACCTTCTCCATATATTGGGAGCAGTTGGACTCCTGCAGTAGATTGGAGGCTTCTTGTTTGTAATACTCGCCGGTTTTTGTCAGAAACGGCCCCTCGAAGATTTCCTGATAAAACTGGGATTAAAAGAGAGGGTGTGGTCTTCAAATCAGACGCATGAGTGCAAAAACACACACACTCCAAGCATGCAAATATGCACACAAATACTTGGTAAGATTGTTTAAATGTTTTGTGTTCAACAAGGCTGCATTTATTTGATCAAAAATACAGTACAAATAGTGAAATATTATTTATTTTTAATATAGCTGTTTTCTGTGAGATATTGTAAGATGTAATTTATTCCTGTGATCAAAGCTGAATTTACAGCATCATTACTCCAGTCTTCAGAGTCACATGATCCTTCACAAATCATTCTAATATGCTGTATCCGCCATACTTTTTATTTTTTCAGGATTGTTTGATAAATAGAAATTTCAAAAGAACAGGATTTATTTGGAATATGAATCTTTTGTAAAATTAAAAATGTCTTTACTGTCACTTTTGATCCATTTAATGCATCCTTGCTGAATAAAAGTATTATTTATTTTTTTAAACATTTTGAATGGTAGTGTACAAAAAACACATTTAAAAAAATATTTACAGAAAATATTACTGAAATTTCACATTAGCATAAAAATAACCAAAACTTTGAATCAATGTCACAAAAAAAAAAAAAGCGCATCTAGACAGAGTTTCTCCTTTAGAGGAAACTTTTTCTTGTATTGTTCAACATGAACAAAGGAGTTGATAACCCCGTGGATTACTTTCTGATTTGGGTCCTCCCCACATCGGTCGCTACGGAAACAACATCAAAACTTACTAATTAATCTGCAAATGTAATCCTCTGCAGAACTGACATATAATCAATAAAACTGAACTTGGGTTCAGGTCATGCAAAAGTGTCTGTGGGACCAAAGACTTGCCATAGATGCGCATTACAAACCATAAATATATTTTATTTGAGCTACTGTATAAAGAACAAGGCTGGGCGGTGTGACAATATATATTATTAACATGGTATAAAATGCTTATCGTTAGAGATTTTGCTATATTGTGTATATTGCCATTTGTATTGTGTATATTGCCATTTGTAAATCAATAGCACTATTGACACTTCAGAGTGATGAAATGCATGAATTAGTATATAAAGACTGGGAAGTGCTTGATGTTCAAAAGAGTTATAGCACAATATATTATTAAGGACATGCGGTGCTTACTATCGTGAATTCAGATCTCTTTCACGTTTTATTGAGCTTGAATGGTCGAATACACACACAATTCTGTCTAAAAGCCCATCGTGTGGAGTATCCATGCAAACACAGCTGTTATTACTCAAGAGAGATAAACAGCTGAGTGTAAACCGGATGTGTGTGTATAATGGATCCATGACTATGCAATATTTTATTTTTACGTTCAATTATTACATTTCTGCAGTAATTCCAACATGTTAAATAGACCTAAAGTACCTGAAAAACTTAATTTGTTTAATTTGTATTTTTGTTATATGCTATTTGTCCTATTTTTTTCTTATTTGCCACTTTTTTCTTATTTTTAATAAACGACATGAGATCAAATGAAACAAAATAACTATATTGTGATATATATTATTATCGTGAAATAAAATTTCTCATATCGTGAAATAAGAATTTAGAAATATCGCCCACTCCTAAAAGAGAACTAGATAAACTACATTTCTATGTGAATAAACTACAACTGGTTCTGCAATACCGGTGTAATTCCTGTGGGTGGAGCACAATTCTATTCCTTTAGGGATGTTAATTATGAATTGCTGTTTATTGATTACGCTTGGCTTGCTCCCTCAAACCCTTGGCTATTTGTAGAATTGAAGTGGACAAAAATAGTAAAAAAAAAACCAGACTAAAATAATTAAATATTCAATAAAGACCGATACAAAATAAATAAATTTGTCAATAGAAATAAAATAAAAATAAGAAGTGTTAAGGCGAGACACTACAGGTGAATAGGGTAAAATTTAACTAGCAGATATCCCCATGAAACTTTCCCAGTTGATTACCTACATTAAGATGAGAATTTGTTTTTATTTCACACGTTTTCTGTAATTTAATGTTTAAATATGCAAATTAGGCATTATCTAATTAAATATGCGCTAATTTGCATTTATTTTAAAAACAAAATCTGAGTATTGGATAAAGCCAGGTTCAAAAAAAATTGTCATTGTGTTCACATATTAGATGGGGAAAAATGACAGAGGGATTTATGGATATCTACTTTTGTTATCCTGTAAATCAGAATATACTGTCAATAGCCTTAAAAAAAAAAAATGTTGCCATGTTTTTTAGAATAAAATGTTATATAAATTAGGCTAGGAATGATTTTATTTACAAATCCCTCTGTAAATGTCTTCATAATATAACTAGGTACAAGACTGGAAGGTTTGGTGTATATCGGTGCTACTGAAGTGGAGATTTCAGACTTGGAGATGGAGAAAAGTCATTTTGAGAAAACGGGCTTTAAAACGGCAACAAAAGATTTTGTTGAATTTATGAGAAATCTACAGACGCAAATAGACAAAGTGTAGTAAAATAAAGACCTAAATGTGTATTTCAGACTTTTTTACACCACAAGTCATGTTACTGAAGACAAATATCCCAAAATTTCTAAATTGACCAGTGAAAAAAAAAAACGATGTTTTTGCCTTTGAAAAATGTTTCGAGGTAAAGTTGTATTAAACCTGGAAACATTCCTCCCATCTTAAGGTTTAACCTACTTCTTGATCTCTTTCAGAAGCATCCCGATCAGCATCGGTTGAAGGGGCTCGATCATTAACTTCCGCCACATGTCCAGTGCAAGCTACAAATACAACAAAACACCACTGAAAGTTTATGACAGAATAAAAACCCAATATGACATCTGAACTGTGAATATCTCATCATCCTATTGTGTTGTGCCAGGTTAGAAACCCCTGCATACCTCTCCGATCTCCATTAACGGCTCATTCATGTCCACTCCTCCGTATCCATACTGCAGGTCCGCTTCGGTCAGCTTGTTCTTCTTAATAAACTGTGTGTTGAGGTACCTGCAGCAAATTCATCAAAACACTAATGAGTTGCTATTATTCTAAATGAATGTTGATGCACAATAAAGCCACGGGTGACGTCACTTCAATAGCCGCTTGTTTTCACAGCTGACCAAGACCAGCGGGACAGTGACGGGGTTCAGGCGGTGAAACCAAGCAGAAACTGACCAAAGCCCTTGGCGAGGCCGAAGCCTGAATGCCAGAGAAACAAAACCTTCTGCACTCAATGTAGCGCATGATACTGAACACTCTAATGAAATGTAATGATATCAAATGAAGATAACCATCCCTCTCCACAAATCCTCAGACCGGCGTACTAATCCTGCACTCTTACCAAAATTTGTAACATGCATATTGTGTGTGCACAGTATGCAAACTTTCTGAATGCATGAAATAACAGGAAAATCTAGTGTGTGTGCCAAACTTGCGTTTACAACAGGCACACTTCAGGGAATACCGTATCCCACAGTGCAACGCTCCCGGCTCCTAATGAACTGTTATTTTAACATCCCTGTGGTGACGGATTCAGACAAGTTTACACAAAACTAGATTAAGAATTGCAAAACTATTCAATTACTTTTCACGTCTGATATGATAACGGGACTGAACTTCTTTTCAAGAGTTTGGGATCAGTACGATTTCTTTTAAAGGATTTAATACTTTTATTCAGCAAGGATGCATGCAATTACTTTAAAAAGTGACAGTAAAGACTTTTACATTGTTACAAAAAAAAACTATTTAAAAAAAATGCTGCTTCTTTTGAACTTTATAGGCATCAAATAATTCTGAAAAAATGCATCAAATCATCATATCAGACTGATTTCTGAAGGATCATGTGACACTGAAGACTGGAGTAATGATGCTGAAAATTTCCATTACCATCATTTACACTGTGATGAAGATGAATTTCGTGTAAGATTCATAACATATATGGTGTTCTGCATGTAAGAGTTTCCATGATGAAAGCATTGTTGACTCTGATGAGGACTACACTCCAGAGACAAGTACCGCATCGTCAGCTCGAGGACAGGTCCGGGGTCGAGGGCGAAGCAGAGGAGGTCGTGCAAGAGGCCGTGCAACTAGGGTCCGAGGATACTGACACGCGTTTTATTCAAAGACTTTTTGTTCATTACCTTTTCTAGTACTGTCTTCCTTTTTTGCCTTGTTTGCCTTCGCTAACTGCATATGCCGGTAATGTGAATTTTTGATTGCTCTTTCTCTGCCATTGTTTTGCTATTCCTAGGTTCCGTGCCTCTTGAATTCCTCAAATCAAACGGGTGCGCGCAAGTGGGCAGATCCTGTGTGGCAAAAGGGTGGTTGCCATGGTTGCGAGAGAGTGACAGTCGCCTAAGCCAATCCTTTGTTTCGTCCCGAATGGAAATAATGAGCTGTGTTTAATGCAGATTAAACGGTCTGGAGTCACTCGATTTTTATACTCTTTTTTTCAGGGTACTTACATTTTAATTATGTATTGATATATATAGAAAGTTTAAACAAATTTGGGAAAAAGTTTTTTATAAAATTCCTACCTACCCTACCTTTAAATGAAGAGCATAACAGACCTTTAGTCAGTGTGTACTCATACATATATACGGTAGGTTTTACATCAGACTGATTTTCTTAGGCTAAAGTTCAAGATTTCTAGTCGAGACTAATATTGGCCTAAGCGTTAAACTAAAGTAAAACACAAAAGACCAATAATCGAATTCTTAGACAACCACTCGATCACGATATAGCCTAATATAAAACACTTATTTAAGTTAGGGTTCACCATCCAAGAATCACACCAGCATGAACATGACACCTTTATCAACCAAAAACTCTGAAGTAGTGAAGCTCAATAAAATTTAATCCAGAATTAAAAGTTAATTTATCCACATTTCATCTGTCAACCACCTGATATTGTTTAGCAAACCTGGTAGTCCCGCCCCCAACTCCACCATTGGTTGAGCCAGAGAAAGACAACCTATGAACTGCTTATGTATCGTTGTCTCTGCACATTAAACTCGACCAGGAGGATTCGAGCACTGAAGAACATCGCACGCATCACACGAACTCCCAGCGCTAGCTGAACTCACCTGTACAAGCAGTCCATGTACTCCGCTCCTTTGCTGTATTCCTCCCAGTATCTGTGATACATCACCAACACCTTTTCTTCAGACTCCAGGACTCTCTGTAAGACACACACACCACAATGATATACATCCGTGATTAAACGCTAACGGCACTGGCCTGAGAACGAGGCGCTCTTACCTTGAACAACTGCCGGACGTGGTTCTCCAGAAACACCTTGGTCTCGGTGTACAGTCGTTCCCCTAAAGGCTCTGGATATGCAACACACAGCGCGTATATGTCACTGAAGCTCACGTTAAGGAGGATTTAATGCGGGATGCATGAAGTTAGTCCACCTTTGAAACTTTGAAAACTTAGACTTTGAAAGAAGTCTCTTCTGCTCATCAAGGATGCATTTATTTGCTCAAAAATACAGTAAAAACAGTAATACTGTGAAATATGATTACACTTTAAATATTGTAAAGTGTCATGTGATCAAAGCTGGATTTTCAGCATCATTACTCCAGTCTTCAGTGTCACATGATCCTTCACAAATCATTCTAATATGATGATTTGCTGCTCAAGAATTTTTTTTTATTATTATTATTATCAATGTTGAAAATATTCTGCTTTATATTTAGATTTTTTAAGGATTCCTTGATTAGAAAGGTCAAAAGAACAGCATTTATTTGAAATAGAAATATTTTGTATCATTATAACTGTCACTTTTGATCAATTTAATGGATCCTTGCTGAAAAAAAAAACACGTCAAAAGAATCTTACTGATGCTACCACAGTTTTGAATGGTAGTGTTACGTATAAAACACATTTAATAAATGGCAATTATGGCTTAGCACCCTCATAAAATGAAACCTCCAATAATCTGATTACAAGAAACATTCAAAAGGAAGAAGAAAGAGGAAGCAATATTTCTCAATCGGGACAGTGTGTCAGGATACGAGAAGCGGTCGTTCCACGTCGCTCTCTCCACGTAATCGAGCATCACGACCGCTCTGATCGTCGTCAGGAGCTTGTTCCACGTCTCATCGAAATCCACCACCCGCGGCTTTAAGGACATGGTGTGTGGCTTCGGCTTCCACTGCGGGGGGGAAAGACGTCAACAGGTGACGATCAGCCCTTTATAGCGTTCCCTTTAGTGTTGTTGTTAACTAAAACCATTAAAAGCATTTTCGGGAATTGAAATGGTGAAAATAAACTGAAATACCTTTAAGTTGAAGTGCTAAAATTGTTCAAACTAAAACAACAGCAAAATTAAATAGAATAGAAATATTTAAGCAAAACTAAAAAATAGTAAAAATGAGAAAAGTTTTTAAGAATTAAAATGAAAACTAAAAATATTTTTTTTTAAATCTAATTCAAAGTATTAAAAAATATTATAATAGTATAACTAATTTTAGAAAAAAAATTACTTTTGCAAGTCAAATGGACTGGATAAGGATTTTTGTAAAAATGCATTTTATAGAAATTCACAACGAGTTGAGCATAAATAGCAAATTAGTAGAAAATCCCATGTTTTTTCCCACATTGATTAGTATTTTAAAATTCCCTGAGGATTTCTATAACTTCCTAAAAGTGAAACTGTATCTCCTAGCACATGCTGCACATTAATTGTTTAAATACAATTTTGTTTTTCAGAATTTGTTTATTACAATTTATTTATCATCAATATACTTGTAGTATAAGTAGTATTTAGTAGTATTTCTCTATTTTCATATTATGAGTTAACTTGAATAATTCACATTTCCAAATATTTTAAATAGTTTGTTTGAAGTTCTAATAAATAACTAAAAATTAACCTTTTTTTTTTTTTTTTTTTAGTTTTTTTAACTTACCAAACACTGCTAACAGTTGACCACCACAACACACCAATGTAGCAATAAAGTAATATCAGTTGACACTTGACAGGTCTATATAGAAGAGAATAAAGACATGCATGTCTACCTTCTACCAAGACAACCATAAACCTCATAAACAACATCACATTCACGGGGAAACTAATTATTGGAGTAACTGATTGTCCCAACAAAGGCAGATCAGTGCAGATCAACTCATTATCTCAGTGTCAACATCCAAAATAGCTGTCAAGGCACATCAAAATATCAATATCATGTGATCTACATAGAAACATCCCTATAAATAGCCAAAACAAATGAGTGAACACCTCAAGTAAATCCAGTCACTGTGAAACAGAGTCACCCCCAAAACTGCAGAGGCCTAGTTACACATATCCATGATATGACTGCATTAAAACAGAAGCTGTGGGTTATTTTAAGCAGACGTGATTGAATAACAGCTGTGTGCTGTGGTAACAAACAGTACACGTGTGTTTATAAGCGATCGGTGTGTGTTTATGATGTAAAGACAGTGTTATGGAGCTGAAACTGCAGCTAACGTCTGTGCTAGCATGAGCGCTGCTCATTCACACACACACCTGAGATTGAGAAAGCCCTGCTGAGCTGCGAGTCTCGGGCGGTCAGGAGGCTCGGCTGGGCCGGGTCTGGATGTGTTGTCCACGGGTCAGTGTGTCACGGCTGTGGGTTTGAAGTGAAGCTGTCAAGACGCTTGATTCCTCTCTCTCTCCCTCTACACCTCTGCCATTGCCTTTCACGGACTGCACCACTGCATCAGCTGTAGGGGTGGAAGAGCGCAGTTAATGATGGACACAGTTATAATAACCTTTAAACTACACGAGACGTTGAATAAGCGTTTATTTATAAGTTAATATAAAGTATGTGTATTAATGGGATATACTGTGCATAAAATAAATGATAATATTGTATCGCAGCTTTTACCGGACTCCCCCTTTTATTGGTGGTATGACCGAAAAGTACGGCAGCTGTTCGCGGACAAAGTCGTGACAGAAGAGGCATGAGTAAGAACATTTACAAATCTCTTTTTTCTTAACGTTCCAGGTCCTTGACGGTTGCATTAACGATCATTTTAGTACTTTTTATAAAGACATGTTTGGGGGGAAACATTCTATTTTTGAATTTAGCTTTACTCGTTATGATATTTCAGTTTTAACAGAACAAATAGCCCATAACAAATCGGATAAAAAATTATTTTTGTCATAAAAATGTGTTTACACCGAATCTGTAATGGTTTTTCAGAGTCATTTTAAAGGTGGCTTAAATGGAATCATATATATGTTATCAATCAATATCAATCATATCATATTTGTACAAACTATAATAAGGTTGGCTATACCTTAATAATAAGATCATTTGCACTTGGATTGGGTGTAACAGCACTGGTGGACCCCAGGAACACACGTGAAGCCCAAAGTAAGAAGGCCTAGTGTAACTGGTCCGAGCAAGAGTCTCCAGTGGGAAGGCGCCGCGCTAACAAGGATGCTAAAGACCTCAGCCGCTAGCACACCTCTTGAGGCTAGGGGAGTGAGGTTTACACGCACAGCTCTTACTGGCCACATTTGATTCACTAGTGTCCTAAGTGTCTCTTTAATATGTTATATATTTCAATAAAAAGAGAAAATTATATTGTTTTCAAAATCTATTTGGACAGCAATAAATAATTCAGTCATGTATGGATGTATGCCGGGTCTTTTGGAAACAGAACATAAGGAAAGCCAAAGGCCCAGATGGTGTCTCGCCCAAGTGTCTTACCCAAGAAACCAAAAATCACTGGATTAAATGATTACAGACCAGTTGCTTTGATGTCTGTGGTCATGAAGTCAGTTGAGAAACTGGTGTTGACCACCTGAAGGACATCACTGGCCCCTTGCTAGACCCTCTTCAGTTTGCTTATCTGGTCAGTTGATGCTCTCTAACGCGGGACTGCACTTCATCCTGCAACATCTGGACAAACCAGGGACTTGTGCAAGGATCCTGTTTGTGGACGTCAGCTGGTCTTTCAACACCATTATCCCAGATACTCTCCTGACTAAACTGACCCAGCTCTCTGTGCCCACCTCCATTTGTCAGTGGATCATCTACTAGTAAGGCTGGGAAAATTCACTTCCAACACCCACACAATCGGCGCTGGCGCTCAACAGGATTGCATTCTCTCCCCTCTGCTCTTCTCCCTGTACAACTCCGACTGCACTGCAAAAGACCCATCTGTTAACCTCCTGAAGTTTGCAGACCATCTGGTGCAGTCACAACAACCTGGAGCTGAACATGCTCAAACATGTGGAGATGACTGTGGACTTCAGGAGAAACATTACCTCCACTGACCATCATGAACAGCACTGTGGAGCCATTCAGATTCCTGGGCACACACTATACCTCAGGACCTGAAATGCCTAATATGCCATTACATAGAAGCTTGGCCTGGGATTTGCATTTCGTCCACAGCAGATACAGGGCAGTTTTCTGTGCTTGGACAGCTCTAGCTCCTTAATAGATGTTTAAGACTGGTTAGATGGGAAGAAGAAGTCTGCTTTCTGAGTGCGGTTTTAGGATTAAGTGGTGAGCTATCAGTAACACTGTTTAAAATAAGAATGCAAAATGTGTCCCTTGAAATGCAATGTAAGTCGCTTTGGATAAAACCATCTGCCAAATGCATAAATGTAAATGTTTATCTAAGTGAAACTGCAGCAGAGGTTGTACTTCCGCTACAGGCGCAGACAACACTGTCATTGAATCTGTTCTGTGCTCTTCTACAACTGTCTGGTTTGGGTCAGCCACCATATCAGACATACGTAGATTGCAACAGACTGTTAGGACAGCTGAGAGGATAATTGGTGTGTAACTGCCCAAACTTTAGGATTGGCAATAATACCTCTCATGTAAATACATATTTATATTTATACAGTTGTATATAGGCTACAGTTTGCTTATCATCTAATCTACCCAGAACTTAATATGTACATAGGCCTTCTACTTCCATCTAAAGGTATATTATATCCTTTTGGTGTTCATGCCAGTCAGGCATTAGACAATAATAACTGTATTATGCATTATTTTCCTGTTATCACTTGGCAAATAAAGTGCATTCGGATTCTAATTCTGATGCCTGACAGATGAAAAATATGTATTCAGTGTCATTAGGATGTATAAAATGATCTATAAGATGTCGAAGATCACAGATAAAAAAATAAAATAAATTTAAGTCAGGAAATACTGTACATTTACAGTAGTTGTATTTTTATTGTATGTGAAGTTACTGAACCATCTACACTGATGGCAAAATATGAAACCTAGAAAAACTCAGAGACACCTAAGACATGATAGACTATGGAAGCACCAATTACACCATGCCTGTCCGAAAGACGGACCAACCACAGCTCATGACATGGAGTGTCACGGATCTATTATCCCTTTTCCACCAGCATGAACCGGGTACTAGTTTAGAGCCAGAGCTATTGCCGGTTCGGCGTTGGTTCAACTGACGAGCCTTCTAAAAACCGGTTTGCCTCTCCACAGGCCAGAGAGCCACCACAGAGCCAGATCTTACGTCCCTGTAAACATCTCATGTTGACCAGCAAGACTAGTGCGGCAGCGCCTAAGACAAGCACACCAGGCTTGTTCGAGATGCATCGCTTCTTGCAGGCCGATCGGTCCGCGCAGTTCCGATGCATCTCGAACAAGCCTTCCATCAACAATGGCAGTCGTTTCGTTACTATTGATGCTCATGGCTTTGCGAACCTACATCGGCATACAAACATGGCAAATCCAATGGGTTCGTGCAGCTTGTCGTGATTTGCATAGATGGAGATTACAATCGAGCTGCACTATTAACTCAATAAGCTGCTATTTAAAAAATGGCAGTCACAAGTTTCTGTTCATCTCGTTGGTCACGGTAACCCCGCCCCTGATGCAAGCGGTTCTTACTTCTAGAATAGCAAAGTGCTATTTACGAAACACTTTTTCTGGTGCTTTAGGTGTCGAAAGACAAATAACTGATTTGAAACTAGGCTCTGAAACAGCACTCAGACTGCCTTGGTGGAAAAGGGCTATATGAGAGATAACTCAAGCACAGAATGAGTGTTAACGGATTTTATTGACAAGACAATAGATGGTGGGTGAGGAGGTGATAACAGTCCAAACAGTAGACAGGGAATAAAGAACAATGACAGGCAACTGAGAGGGTGGCGCTGAGTCCAGCCCAAGGTGAACAGGCTGGTGATCTGTGGTAGATGTGCAGCACAAGGCCAATGGATGCAGCCAGAGTCAGACAGGATCATACAGCACATGTAGATGGACTCACGGGGCACGATCAGTCACTGCACCGGTCTTGCTGCTTGGTAGAGAGAGGAAGCAGCCAGAGAAGCTCAGGAGACACTACAGACACAAGACAAGGTATCCAGGCACTATCCACAACTGGAACCATGGGCAATAAGTAACAGGTAATACAAAACTGGCAAATGAACTGGCAAAACATGAGTGAAAGAGCACACATTATAAAGGGAGCAGAAAACACAAGGAACAGGTGACAATACTCAGACAAGGAACAGGTGAACACACCCACACAAACGAAGACTAATCGTTAGGCTTGTTCGACTTCATGCAGCTCTGCGCAGACCGATCGGCGGCTGACTTGAAGCAGTGCATGCCGGTTAGAAATTTTGTCCGACTTGATACAGCGCCGATGCCACGTGACTGTGACGTATGCCATGAAAGTAGCGATTCGAGAGTAGCCTGAGAACTCAGCCAGCGCAGCTTCTCAAGCGCGGCTGCACTGGGCTGCACGAGCTCTGATGACGACACAGCTGTTCCACGACTGGCCGGATTCACCGCATGACAACGATCACGTGTGCTTCGTGTTTATTCGAACACCTTTAGTTCCTCTAAAGCTCACAAATCAGTTTTTTATCTCTGCTCTCGTTTCTGAGCGTTTCTACTTTTCTTTCAATAGCTGTATCTCCTAACCTAGCTAATGCATCAAGGCGAGCTAAGTTTCTGGATAATTTGACTTACCATATCGTGACCAAGATTGCTACAGAGAAAAGGAAAGATGCCTCACCTTCCTGCTCAAGTCCGGTGGCATGTGGATTCATGATTTCGGGTCATTTTTGATTTGCATGCATGGGTTTCAAGTATGCTCAAGCCGCACTGGTGAATGTGGAAAGCTGCAAGCACTGTTGAGTGTTGCCAGCCAGGATTTTGGAAAGAAGGTTTCGGGTGGCTGCATCTACAAAAGATGAACCATGTCTCTCTATCATCCCTTCTTCGGCTAAGGGGGCTCAACCCTCTCCCCAGCGGGATCTTTCTTCATGGAGGGATATCACAGATGCGGAGTCCCCTAAGCTTACGCAGCTTTTTGACCAACATCTGCTAGCGTAATGCGATAAGGTGGATGATGAGGCGGATCAGTAGATGTTAGCTCGCCTCCTCCGGGATGAGCCGGATGATGAGGAGGATGACGCTATCCTGTCTGTGGCCCAAGCATACAAGCCCATGAGCGCACAAAGTGCCAATTTAGCGTTGAAGGGGGTGGATTGTGACCTAGTGGAGGTTTGTAAGCGTGCGCAGCTAAGATTAGCATCGTTTATCTGCATGATCAGGCAGTAACTCCTGAGGAACCGAGAGTTAAACAGGATATTTACTTCTTTGTTGATGGCCTATCAAGCCGAGTTATTGGAGGAGCTGGGCACTTAGGAGGGAAATCTTTTATATAATAGACCTCAATCTATGCACCTTGCATGGTGCGGTACAAAACGGCGGCCATATTTTGGCTCTCGCCGTTGAGGGTGAGAGGTCGCTCTGGCTTAGTCTCTCAAGTATCGGTCTCAAGTATCGGAGACTTTCTCCTGTGGATTCAAAAGAGCTGGTCAGCCCAGCTGTGCGGCAATAAGACAGAGATGCAACCTTCAAAGAAAGGAAGGTGAGGCATTTGACATCTGTCTGCCACGTAAAAGAGCTCCGCATCCTCCTGTTAATCAGATAAAGAGTAAAAGAGTATGCATATTTGCCGTGCTGTCTGAGGGAGGTCGGAATGTGGCTCGATCCCAGAATAGTCCTCCGTATTCCTGGATGGGAAACAGCCAAGAGTGAGGAGTCAGGATGGAAGAGGAATGCAGAAAAAACTGTTATGAACATGCTCCTCACAAACTTTGTTATTAAAACATAAATTTGAATTAAAACTCCCACATGACTTTAATAGTGTGATTAAGGTGTGTACATGTCTATAATGCACTTCGATAATGCGACTAAAATATAATACTCGTCTTAATTCGATTTGTGTTTACATGGAGTCTGACTTAAGCCGGATTAAGGTAATCAGAAAACCCTGTTTGCGTGGTTTCTTAATCAGAGTATTGTCTTAATTGGCTTAATATCGGAATATTGTTGTCCATGTAAATGTACTGAGTGAAAACAGATTGTCTATCCTTCTGATAGCCCCTTGTTGGCTGAGGATGCTGTGGCTGGCAGAGATTGTTCAGTTCCTTCATGGGAGAGCCCTGTCCGCTCCCATTGATATTTCACCCACACCCGGAATGGGTCACTCTTTGGGTCTGGCCTGTGAAGGGTTAAATTTGAATGTGCTTCCCCAGGAAGTTATAAACACTATCTTAACATTAGAGCCCCACTACACACTCATTATATGATCGTACATGCCATGTGTTTGGGGATTCGCACTTATTCAGTGAACCGTGAGTGAAATACTCAGTTTTTTGCAAAGCTTAATGGACAACGGGTTTCCTATTATTAAAGTTAATCTGGCTGCAATTTTGGCTTGCCACGTATGCTTCGGTGGGACGAAGTCTTCTAATACGCCGTGTGTCGAAGCGGCTGGTCCCGTCAGGCTTATCCATGGTTCTGAATGCTTTAACTCGGCCCCGTTTGAACCTCTGGGGAGTGTTCATATTAAGCTCCTATCTCTGAGAACTTTCGTTCCCGAAGTCAGTGATTCGCTGCTTTGGACTTGCGTGCCTTTTACCCCCCTCCTTTTTCTTTGGAGGAGGAACGGAAATTGCACACTTTCTGTCCTGTATGAGTGTTACACTATTATGTTAACAGGACACGATCATTCAGGAATCAGGTGACCTAATGGTGTCCTAAAACTCCATCAGGTGACCTAATGGTGTCCTAAAACTCCATCAGGTGACCTAATGGTGTCCTAAAACTCCATCAGGTGACCTAATGGTGTCCTAAAACTCCATCAGGTGACCTAATGGTGTCCTAAAACTCCATCAGGTGACCTAATGGTGTCCTAAAACTCCATCAGGTGACCTAATGGTGTCCTAAAACTCCATCAGGTGACCTAATGGTGTCCTAAAACTCCATCAGGTGACCTAATGGTGTCCTAAAACTCCATCAGGTGACCTAATGGTGTCCTAAAACTCCATCAGGTGACCTAATGGTGTCCTAAAACTCCATCAGGTGACCTAATGGTGTCCTAAAACTCCATCAGGTGACCTAATGGTGTCCTAAAACTCCATCAGGTGACCTAATGGTGTCCTAAAACTCCATCAGGTGACCTAATGGTGTCCTAAAACTCCATCAGGTGACCTAATGGTGTCCTAAAACTCCATCAGGTGACCTAATGGTGTCCTAAAACTCCATCAGGTGACCTAATGGTGTCCTAAAACTCCATCAGGTGACCTAATGGTGTCCTAAAACTCCATCAGGTGACCTAATGGTGTCCTAAAACTCCATCAGGTGACCTAATGGTGTCCTAAAACTCCATCAGGTGACCTAATGGTGTCCTAAAACTCCATCAGGTGACCTAATGGTGTCCTAAAACTCCATCAGGTGACCTAATGGTGTCCTAAAACTCCATCAGGTGACCTAATGGAGAAAAAAAAACCTTGGGAGAACCCAGGCTCAGTCGGGAAAAGATTGCCTACATAAAGGTGACAAACCATCCCTGGACATCAAGCGAAGATGGCTGAGCACCTGGACCAACATCTCCACAATGATAACTTTATGTAGGCGATCTTTTCATTTATGCAATGCATATTTCTCATATCTCGACTTATATATCTTACTGATATTACACATCAAGTTCCTAATGTTAAGTACACAGTCAGGATGCCAGCAAAATATGTGTCATAATACATTTCGTATAGTAATAGCATTTAATTTACTCAAAAAGAGAGTGTGGTGCCCCCAAAACATATATTTAAGTTAATTAAATAAACATATTATTACACTAACGTTCAACAACCATAAAGTGTCACCATATTTTTTTTATCATCATTGTGAACTGTACAACTACAGTTTTATCTGTATAATGTTATAACGTTTATAATGTTTTGCTTGACGAAGTGTTTGTATTAGCATATCTTTCTTGTTATAAGTAAATATTGTTATAAGATGTAATAACATTTAAACAGTGTTTATGTTGGTGTCCAAGTACATGTTTAGACATGTTGAATGTTTGTTGAAAGATTAAAATGGACATAACATAAATATTTACATGGTATATTCGGTGAAGCTTTTTTGGCGATTGACTTTTATTTTGAAAAGACAGTAATCTCCAGTCATTTCCGGGTTGTCAGTCGGTGGACGTGCATAATAATTGTGTGATGAGACACAGAAAAGGTGAGGCTTCTTCTGCATGAACTTCACATTTGTGTCTCTGTGTTGTGACGCAGCTAATGTTTATTTATATCTTTCATCTTCCTGAATGACAGATAATGCGCCTTTAACTGTGTGCTGACATGTAGCAACTAAAGGAGGTTTGTTCTGTCTCCAGCTTTGATTTTGTTGTCATATAGACATTAACACATACATAATATAATACAACACAATCATTTCAGAATATATATAGATAATTCAGGGTATTACCATCTCTTTAGACAAATTGCCTATCATGGTAATAGCATGGTATTATAGTAGGCTAAATATATGTACCCATGCAAATACCATGGTACATGAAAATGCAGTAATTTATTGCAACCACAGTTTTACATATTTATGTCATCACTGTACTAGAGTAACACTAGTGCATTTTCCTAAAAAAACAAAAACAAAACACTGTTTAGATAATAAAATGTGGTTCTCCTCTAGGTTTTCGACAGTAAGCCATGGATCTGAGCATGAAGTCGTACGGTGACCCAGACGAAGTGTGTGTGTTTCCATCAGCTGGCTGTAGCACTGAAGAACAGGCGAGGACACTTGATCTACACACACCAGGTGCTGCGTTTGATCTGGGTGAGAATGCAGGACTTTACATTATACATTAGGCATACAGCATTCTTCACTACTGTATGATAAGCACAGTGTGATACTGCATTGCCTATTTGTGAAAAGTCTAAATTGCCCTGACTTTCCGTGTGCCTTAAAGTAGTGCTGGGTCAATGAAAAAGTTCAGAAAAAATAAATAAATGTATAAAACCAAATTAATATAATATTTATTTATTTTAAAAAATACATGTAATTAAATTTACTGAATTTGACATTACTGTTTTATTCTGTTTTCTAAAGACCTGTCTATTATCATGAGATTAATTTCAGTTACTTTGTTATTTTCATGTCTCTCTTCAGGTTTATACAGTACACTACAGGAGTGATACTGATGGAGTGTGTAGCTTTTCATTTCTTAAACATGTAGGAAGAACATCATGGCCATATTCCAGGATGACAATGTCAAGTTTCATCAGGCTCAAACTGTGAAAGAATGGTTGTGAGGAGCATGAAGAATCATTTCCACACATCAATCCAGAGCTTAAATTCATTGGAAGTCTTTGGGATGTGCTGGAGGAGACTTTACAGAGCTCTGGACTCTTGCATCGTCAATACAAGATCTTGAGCAAAAACTGATGCACCTCTTGATGGAAATAAATGTTGTGATGTTATTTTCATCAATTGAGGTGCATCACTTTTTTTCATTTTTTTCATGTTATGTGTTCATGAAATATGTGTACAGTTTCACAAAGGTATAAGGGTAAGTTTGCATTCTGATCAATTTGAAGACGGCTTAAAATTCCACGTGCTGATCGTAAGTGTTCAATGATAACATCAAACATCTGTTTTTGGCTCAAAATATAAAACAGACAGGTCTGCTGTCACACACACACACACACACACACACACACACACGGACACACGAACACAGTCCTACATGAATGGCCTGGCCTGCACCGGCAAGGGCTCATCTGCACGGCACGCACACACACACACACACACACACACACACACACACACACAAACACACATGCATGCACCACATGCTTAGATACATGCTTAGATACATGAAAGAGTAACTGCCATCCGCCTCCCAAGTTTCATTAAAAATCATCCCAATCTCCTCTCCTCTCCAAGCGTGTCTTTGGTTCACTGCAGTATTAAGGAGAAAATACTCAGCAATGCTGTCGACTTATGAATTTACACATGGTTTGTCTTAAAGCGTATTAAAAACACCACATAGACACATAAACAACATTAAAAGCTGGATTTTCACCACAGGGGGACTTTAAGGTTGTAAAAAAAACACCTGAAACCTCTGTGGGTCCTGGCAGTTTATTGGCCCATCCAGTCAGATTTGATTACAATTTAGTCTAGTTACATTTCAGTGACATAATCCAAATATAAACACAGAAATCAGTGCTTAATTTAGATTGAATTCACTTTTATAAACCTTTCAGCGATAACAGTCATTATATTACCGTATACATTCATTAAAGGTCACAATCGCAAAATAAATCATCATCATGCAGGGGCTTATTTTGTAATATTGATAGGCAGAGATTTTGACCAATCAGAATAAAGCATCCTCTTTTTGCAGGTCAAGACATTAGTACGGAGGGCAAGTGCTTAATTTGTGTTGAATGTGGGAAAAACTTTGCCTGTCAGCTTGAGGAACATGAGCTAACACACACCGGAGAGATATCCCACCGCTGCCCTGACTGTGTGAACAGCTTCACACGCTCTCACCATCAGACCCTCTCTGAATCAGACGACGTGACCCATACAGATCCTCCTGACGACGAGAGGCCTTGCAGTTCTGTGGTCTCTGAAGATCTGCACAAACACTTACAAACTGACACATTTCAGGACACCATTCAATCACACTCTCTGGACCTTGTGGACAGTATTGAGAGCGAAGCATCTAATGAACACGATCCCCAAACTCAACAGAGAGTGTCTGAGAGAGCTCCATCTCCTTCATCTGAGCTCTCTCGGGATTCTGCACTTTCTGCTGAAAAGAGTGAGTCTAATAAGTATATCTATGTATAGTGATGTCTAACAGAAACCTTACCATGGTTATCATATTCTGCATCCCAATTCGCTTACTTGTACTATGCCTGGTCCCACTTTATACTAAGGGCTTGATTCAACACAAACCCTCTTTTGGTGTTAAAAAACTACTGTCAGGATTTAGTAAAGACACGCAGTGTAAAATTAGCACTGAAAAGGCGTAGACAGGGTTATTTTAGTGGCTGACCTTGTTGCATATGCATTTGTAGGAGTTTCTCTTTCAGACGCAAAACTAATGGGAGGAGAGTATTTAAATGAATCACGCAAGATGATTTACTAAGGTTTGTGCTAGCAATTTACTGGTGTTTGCTCCATATTTACTGTCCAAAAAAGCATGTTTTAAACCGGACGCTAATTTGCGCTGCTCTTGGTAGATTGTGTTGGTGATTATGGACTGTGTTCTTTCATTTGTGCGTTATTAGTAGATCACGAGCAGAAAGTGGAATTGCACTACTAACACACACAATCAGGCCCCGCCCCTTTATTCTGCATATGAATTATTTAAATGAGGAATATTATGACCTTTTTTCATGCTCAAACAGCAACAAAAGTTGAAAATGTAAAAAAAAAACATAACAGGTCCTCTTTAAATATATATTTTTCATCAGATAAGATATTTATTATTAGTAAAACCCCATTGTTTCTGGGCATCTCTACTTAACCCTTCGGACTCACGCACATCCGCCATATTTGTAGTTCTTTTCATTCATGTTTGTAGTTCTGAACCGAATCCTCATCCAAATGGGACGTAGGCAATATTAGCCGTTAGAATGAGCACGGATCCATACTTCGAAAATCTACCAGAAGTAATAGACCAACAAACTAATAGTCAATAGACTATGCTTTAGGACGTTATTCTAATCTCACATACTACTTAGGGTGGATAGTAAGCACTTTGGGGTGCACGTCTGGTTTCTACCAAAATACAATAGCATAAGCCAGCTTGAAATCTGGTCCAAACACATTTACCAATCATTGGTCCAAAATCCCACTCCACATATGTTATTAACATTGCATAATTTGGTCTTCTAGGCATTGGAACACATAACCGTCTTCAAGAGGAAGAGTTTACTGCTCTCCAGCAACTTCACGAGGAAGACAAGCCACACCAGTGCAATCAGTGTGGAAAGAGGTTTCATAAGCAAGCAAAGCTTCGAATCCATCTGCGCGTTCACACCGGAGAGAGGCCGTACCAGTGCTCCCAGTGTGGGAAATATTTCAGTCAAGCAGTGAACCTTAAAAAACACCACCGCACTCATCACACAGAGGAGAGGCCGTACCAGTGCACGCTCTGTGACAGGAGGTTTTCTCTCCCTTCTCCCTGATAAAGCATCAGGAGTCGCTCATCCAGGTGAGGATGGACAAACACCTCCTGTGAGGTTTTATGATGGCCTCCGTTTCAAAAGTTACAGATATTAATCAGGCATTTTTTTAACTTTTTAATGCCACAGTCCTCTAAATATGATGATCCCTGCAAGAGTCGCCCTTTCTGAAATATAAAGAAAGAGACATTTGTGAAAAATATATCTATAAAATATTTACTTTCTGTTAAGTTTCTAAGGTTTCTTTTTTTGTGTGCTTTTTATTTGTTTTTCTAGAGTAAATGAAGAGTTCAGATGCAAAAGCTTCTAAGTGCCGTCTGAAATTTTCTTCTAGAATGAT
>FLSR01004876.1:102518-141813 GCA_900092035.1 Leuciscus waleckii
TGAACTCATCAGTATATTTTGGTCATCATTCGGACAGGTTCTGCTACAGCAGGCTTGTATTAATAGTGGATAAAAGCAGATGACAAGTAAATTATAACCATAATTAAACTAAACTATACCTGTTCTATCCCCATACAGCATATATTCTCTGGCTCTGTGGGCATTATTGTCCGACTCCGAGTCGAAATGAACACCGCAACTGAGAGTTTCTGTTCTGATATCATCAGATGAGGTTGTCCTGGCTCTGAGCGCGAGCTCGTGAGGCTCCGCCCCCTGGGCCAACAGCAGCAGTTAATTTGCATTTAAAGGGATACACACTAAAACAGCGCATTTTTCTGAGCCCCAAAAAATGACAATTTAAACATGCTGTAAAAAAATGATCTGTTGGGTATTTTGAGCTAAAACTTCGCATACATACTCTGGGGACATCAGAGACTTATTTTAAATCTTGTGAAAAGAGTCATAAAAGGTGCCCTTTAAATGCTTTAAATCATCTTTTAAGTCATCTTTAGGCCCTCTCCTGCTTGAGAACCCCGGAGTTTAATAACCAATAGCATTGCTCAATACAATGTGTTGTTGGGTTTGCTGTTTACATCTGTTTCTTTTGTCTGTCATCATTGAAAACCCTGTTGATTTCTTTCTTTCAACAGAGCGTTTGAGTGTTGCTGAAAGGAAGCGCTTTACCTGTCCGTACTGTGGGAAAATATTTGGACGACACCAAGATATGGAGCAACATAAGCGCATTCACACCGGGGAGAGACCGTTCCGCTGCACCGTGTGCAATAAGAGTTTCAGGCAGCGCTCAGTGTTGATCGTGCACAGGAAAATTCACACTGGAGAAAAACCTTTCGAATGCTTCATTTGCTTCAGACGGTTTTATGGTTCGGGGGATCTGAAGACTCACATGGGAACTCACACCGGCGTGAGACCCCACAGTTGTCCTTTGTGCTCGAAAAGCTTCCCTCGGCCCAGTAGCCTGCAAGCACACATGCAGTCCCATCTGAACAAGCTGCAGGAACGAGATGTTCTGATCGCCGAGCGGATGAGCTGATTCCTATAGAGGGGAACAGGGTGAAGTGAGTGACGTGGAAGATGTCTGTGGTGTTTCTGTTTCATCACAGCTCTCAGCAATGCTTTCTGGAAACCCTGGAGCTTCGGTAGACAGTATGTTCTCTAGTTGTTTTGGCAACACTTAATAAGGTTCATTAGTTAACTACATTAGTTAACATTAACTAATAATGAGCTGCACTTATACAGCATTCGTTAATGTTCATTTCAACATTTACTAATGCTTTATTAAAATCGTGTAAACATTAGTTAATGCACTGTGAACTAACCTGAACAAACAATGAACAGCTGTATTTGTATTAACTAACGTAAACAAAGATTAATAAATACTGTAAGTTTTGGCAACACTTAATAAGGTTCATTAGTTAACTACATTAGTTAACATTAACTAATAATGAGCTGCACTTATACAGCATTCGTTAATGTTCATTTCAACATTTACTAATGCTTTATTAAAATCGTGTAAACATTAGTTAATGCACTGTGAACTAACCTGAACAAACAATGAACAGCTGTATTTGTATTAACTAACGTAAACAAAGATTAATAAATACTGTAACTAATGTATTGCTCATGGTTAGTTCATTTTAGTTAATACATTAATGTTTAATAACTGAACCTTATTGTAAAGTGTTACTGTTGTTTTTTTCTATGGCCACTTGATGTAGTAACATAGTTGTGTCTTAATATAGCATAAATGCATAGTAATGTGTCTGAACATGTTTTGCAGAAATGAGCACAGAGGATCATCTATTAGAGACTGAGACAGGACTCAGTCCATCAGTGAATGCAGATCATGATGCTGATCAGAGTTCCAGCTCAGAGCTGACAGATCATCAGAGGCTTTATCACTGTACCATATGCAACAAAACCTTCTCGCTCGCAATTTC
Source organism: Leuciscus waleckii (assembly GCA_900092035.1). NCBI lineage: Eukaryota > Metazoa > Chordata > Actinopteri > Cypriniformes > Leuciscidae > Leuciscus > Leuciscus waleckii. The sequence continues at coordinate 104,477 of FLSR01004876.1, forward strand.
CCTGAAAAGACATCAGCTTATATTTCATCCAGGTAGGAGGATCTCCCAGGACACATTTCAATATTGGCTTTTTGTTTTCTTGAATGAAGATAAGAAATAAATGTATTGTTCCACCTCAATAACTACAATAAACTTATATAACCTTCAGAAATAACCTGATGTAAAATTCAAAAACTGTAATGTAAAATTTTCACAAATATCCACTCAATAATTCCTGTTAACTTGGCTAACACTTGGTTGAATATGATGAGAAATAGGCAAATATACTTGTCTTTGGAGAGTTCACTTCCTGAAAGAATGAAGCAGTTTTACAGAATTGTTTTCTATTATACTACAGTATTGTAACAGGGGTGAGTGATGATGGTAATAGGACTGACAGACATTTCTTAGCCTTGGCACTAAAAGTGTTTATTTAAAAAAAAAGAATTTAAAAATGATATTTCTACAACTATGCATTTTTCAAAAATCATTTGTTTACTTTACATATAGTTTAAACTATATCCTGGTAACAGGGTTGACATTTTAATTATTCAACAACAGAATAGGCACAGATACTTGTCCTTGGAGAGTTCACTAAAAGATAAAGCAGTTTTGCAGAAAAGGTTTTTTTTTTTATAATACTACAATATTGTAATGGGGTGAGTGATTATGATAACAGGGTTGACATCCATTTCATAGTCTTGGCACTAAAAGTGTTTGTTCACAATATTTCTAAGAATATCCATTCATTTGTTAACTATACAAAATCTTGGTAACAGGGTTGACTTTTTAATAATTGATGAAGAATATTTTTCTATGGAGAGTTCACTTCCTGAAAGGATCAAATAGTTTTGCAGAACTGTTTTCTATAATACTACGGTATTGTAACGGGGGTCAGTGATGATGGTAATAGGACTGACAGACATTTCTTAGGCACTAAGAAATTGACTATTTTCTAATAATATAAATCTTCTTTACTACCACTTTTTATCAATTTAACACATCCTTGCTGAATAAAAGTATTGATTTATTTGAAAAAAATTATAATAATAATTACTGACCAGTAGTGTATATTTATTGTTGTTACAAAAAAGATTTCTATTTTTTTTATTTTATTTTTTTTATTCATCAAAGTATCCTAAAAAAGTATCACAGGTTATGAAAAATTATTAAGCAGCAGCACTGTTTCCAACTTTGATAATGAATCATCATATTAGAATGATTTCTAAAGGATCATGTGATAGACTGGATGTCACATGTGACACTGAAAACTGGAGTAATGATCCTGAAAATTCAGCTTTGCATCACAGAAATAAATGATAATTTAAAGTATAACAAATTGAAAACCAATTATTTTAAATTGTAATATTTTATTTTCTGTATTTTTGATCAAATAAATGCAGGCTTGATGAGGAGAAGAAACTTCTTTCAAAAACATTAAAAATAGTAATGTGTCCAAACTTTTGGCCTGTACTGTATTATGTAGACACAAACTTTTATTTTTATGGAAGCTTTTATTTTGGATGTGTTTAATCGCGAATAATCGTTTTTTTTTTTTTTACGGATTATTTTCTCTTTGTTTTCCAGAAGCTTCCACAAAGAAGCAAAGTGGAGCGGAGAGACCAACAGGTGGTCCAAAAGTGGACTTGCAGGAGAAGCCATTCGAATGCTCTCATTGTGGGAAAAGATTCAGTCAGAATTGTATGTTTAAAATTCACCAGCGGATTCACACAGGAGAGAGACCGTACAAGTGCTCTCAGTGCGGCCTGAGCTTCGCTGGAGGAGAAACCTGATCGCCCACCGAGCGGCCACCCGGGCCAGAACCCGCTCCAGTGCTCCATGTGTGATGAAACCTTCCTCTCTGAAGCAAGTCTCAAAAAACACCAAGATGCATTTCATACAGGTAAGAAGCTGTAAGGGGTGGCTAGCTGTCAGAAGCATGTATACCATGAAGAAGTGTTGTTTACGTATTTTTAATGCTTTGAAATTCTTTTTTGAGGCAAAATAAAAAAAAATTCCCCAGTCTTTATAAGTTTGTTTAGATGACTTAAAGGGATACACCCAAAATGTTTAATTCTGTTATCATTTACTCACCCATATGTTGTTTCAAACCTGTATGAGTTTCTTTCTTATGTCGAACTAAAAAGAAGATATTTTGAAGAATCTTGAAAGTTCTTGAACCAGAAAGTTGATGGTTAATCATTGACTTCCATAGTATTTTTTTTTTCCTATTATGGAAGTCAATGGCTATAAACACTCTTCAAAATATCTTCCTTTTAGTTCAACCGAAGAAACTCACACATACAGGTTTGAAACAACATAAGGAAGAGTAAATGATGACAGCATTTTCATGTTTGGGTGAACTGTCTCTTTAACGTCAGTGATATGTCACCTCGTACATTTTTGGAGTTGAGGTTATAAAAAAAATTAATGCCTGATGGTAAATTTCTTACTGAACGTTTTCTTTAGGAGTTCTTCAGTTTGTCTTTGATTCACATAAAACAAATATTTGCATAATGTAGTATTTTGCAAAGTACATTTTTGTCTTAGATGTGGTGCTTTGCAACTGCTGTATATGTATATATGGATTATATATGTATACAAAAAATTTATATAGGTTACACACTACAAGTTCATTACATCACAAGTTCAAATGTTGCATATCTGACAAAACGTCATCAGAGGTTATAGTTATTGAATAAATATAAATACATTTACATTTGTTCAGTTAGCAGACATACAAATGAGAACAATAAAAGCAGTGAAACTAACTATATGACAACAATACGCAAGTCTATGACCCTTCTCAGTTTAATCTAACGCATACGTGTACTTTTTATTTTTATTTTTAACGATAATATATATAGATTAGACGATAAAAGTGTTAGTATTAATAGATCAAGTGTTGCCGAAAAAGATGCGTCTTCAGCCGTTACTTGAAAATGGCCACGGACTCATATTTTATATTACATACATTATTTTAGTATTTATTTCATTAGTAATTCAAATTAGTTGAATGAAAATGTTAATAAATATTTGATTATTAACACTGTATATTATAATTCCAGGGGTGTCTCACACATGCAGTTTGTGTTTGAAGACGTTTACTCAAGCGGCTGGCCTCAGGAAACATGTCCGCTATGTCCATGAAGGAGAACGACCTCACAAATGCTCCGAGTGCGGGAGAGGATTCGTCAAACTTTCGGACCTCGCGCGTCATCAGCGCCGGCACCATTACGACCGAGGCGATGAACTCTTCCAGTGCTCGCAGTGTGAGCGCAGCTTCAGTCATCCCAGCAGTCTGGTCCTGCACCGGCGCACACACACCGAAGAAAAGCACGAGTGCCCTCAGTGCGATAAGGTTTTCAGTCAGGCGGGACACCTGAAGGTCCACCTGCGGACTCACTCCAAGGAGAATAAACCCAAATTCGAGTGCCCTGAATGTGGGAAGAGTTTTGGCCAAGCTAAAGATTTGGTGGTTCATCAGAGGGTTCACACCGGAGAGAAGCCGTACCAGTGTCCTCAGTGCAAGAAGAGCTACCGACAGTTCGCGCATTTATCGGTACATCTGCGAAGTCACACGGGGGAGAAGCCTTACCAGTGCCCCATATGCCTCAAGTTCTTCGCTCATTCATCATCCATGAAAAAACACCTGCGTGTAATGCATGCAGGTATTCTGGCGTCATTTACTCGCCTTCATTCATTCAGAAACAGTATGATTGTCTATTTTCTGTCTAAATTTAACATGAATGTTTTACAGAGGGGAAGGATTTACCTGCAACAAAGGAGGTTGTGAAGGTCACCGTTGGCGTAGGCCTTCTAACGCAGCTGTAGAAGTTAAGCAAGACCAGAGTCTGGTGATGAATACGGTAAGTATGACTTAGGTTATTATAAACAGCTAATTCAAAATAATATAATGTGGTTCGATAGATTAGAGAGAAAGTAGCCACCAGCCTCTCCTTCAAAACTAATGAAATGTGTGGTCATAAAGATGGCGCACACTTCTGTGTATTCTAAGAAACATTTCGCCCTTTTCAGCATTTTCATCTAACTGTTGTACGTTTTGGCTACAAGAATACAAGCTTCATATCCATAAACAGGACTGACACCATATCAAACACTTAATAAGTTCTTCTTCGCACTTTGGAAATAAATGCTGCATCATGCACAACTGATTTTGTTTACAACTTGTATGGTCGAATTTGCACTCACATTCCCAGTGAAAACTTGTAAAAATAAAAATAAAAATAGATTTTGAAAAAAATCTGTGTTAAAATTTGCCTTCACAGACAATCAACATGTCAAATTAATAGGGTTGCCCGCGACTAAAGATTTTTCTAGTCGACTCAGTAGTCGCTCATTTAAGCCATTAGTCGACTAATCGTACGTTTATATTAATTTAATTACTAAACCATAATGAGCCTTTAATAAAGGCTATATATAGGCATAATATATAGCCTAGCTTGCAAGGCAAAGCATGGCACAAGTTGATTATGAATGTGTCAGAAAAAATAGCCAGGAGACATTTAATAAACTAGTGTTTTCTGAGTCAGTGTCGGCTGCAAAGATGAATTTGACGATGCTGACTCGCCATCTCCGCATTGGAGGAAATGCATCATTCATACGGATTACATGATCAGAGAGTAGCCTATTTGTTTGAATTGAATTGGTTGGTTTAAAAGTACACATTTCAAGCTTTCTATAGATAAAGTTTCGGATGACGTATTACTCTTCTTTTTATGACCAAAAATGACAGCGTATTTTAAGTTGTTTCTATTGTTATTAGAGTGAAAAATTGCCTGAAGTGCAAAAAGTGATTGTGCCGACGCCTCCGTGCATACAGTAATTCTTTAGCTTCCACACTCCGCCTAACACCTAATAATAGCGCAGTTATCTAGGTTAGCATTAGTGCGAGCAGCCATGTAAACTTGCTACTACTTTCATTTTTCAAATGATTAGCCATATTTGAGGTCGATAGTCGACTATTACGGGGCAGCCCTGCAAATTAAAATGACTAAAATGATTACTTCTTCCTGCAATGTAACAACACTGGTATGTTTTTGCAGAATGTCAAGTGAAATCTGAAGAAAACTGCTTTGCTATAATGGATGACGTGAAGGCTATTACGGTCTCCTCAGCTCCTTCCAGTCCAGTCTCATCTGAGACTTTTAAAAATGAATGATGTGGATGGAAACCAGGGTTTCTCACCTCACCAAACATCAGAGCACATTGAAGAATCTGCAGCATTTAGTAAGGACTGCTAGTATCCTGATGCCAAAAAAGCAGTTTTTAAGAAAAAGAATTACATTCCACACTCAATCCAGAAGCCGATCTCCATCCGTGAAGACTCCAATCCTCTTCATTAGAAAGGTGGTATTGAGTGAGACTAAAAACTTTGATCAAGAATCCACACCACCGCATTCAATGCGAGTTATAGTTGAGCAGGGAACCACACAACACCTGTGGAGGTTCAGTAAAGATGATTAAATTCACATGGGAAACAATCCCGATCAGTGTTCCTGATAAGAACCGTCCAGTCTGAAGAACTTTATACATTCGGGATGCCTCAAAAATGACCTACTACACATTTTTTGTGAATTTGTTGATGTATACATAAACTTTTGCCAAATAGGAGATCTTCGCCAAATCATCTGCTGTGAGTAGAGCTTCCATCAGGGAGAACAGAGAGGAATTTCCAGCACTTCAGACTGGCTAAATCTTGTTGATTGAACATGCAGAAAGGACGTTGATATAGTAGAGGGTTCTTCGAATCTTCTCCTGAAGTTCCAACCATGATCAAGCTCACCTGCCTGTAATTTTCAAGTAATCTTTAGACCGTTATTAGCTTGTTCAAGGGGTTTGCATCTGAGCTAAACTCTCTAGGAGAATTAACAAGCCTAATATAGTACGAAAACTTTAATGTCACGTTCCCGTTACGTGCATGTCATTCTACACATTTCCTGATCTTTACATATTCATCAGTTGAATTTTTAAGCTCAAAGCTGTATTTAATACATTTTACTGTTTTTAAATCCATTCCACAGATTTTTTCCTCAAAAGTCAGTGTAGAAAATGTAAAGTCTGCAGATTCGGGATCTGCTTAATGCCATGCAAGTATTCAACCGCAAACTCATTGCATTAATATTATAATGTATTACTTTGACCACCAAAGTTTTTGTAATAATTTGTTTATTTTATACCTGACGTCTCATAATAGATGTAAATTAAATGAATGAGTTCAAATGTTTAGTCTTGAAAATATTTTTCTATATATATATATATATCTTTTTTTTTAGTGGCAACAGTAACAATGTTCGGTTACACTTTATTTTACAGTGTCCTTGTTACATATGTTACATGTACTTACCATATTAATAACAATAAATGATGCATAATTACATTCAACTAACCCTCAACCAAATCCTAATCCTACCCTAACCCTATAGTAAGTACATGTAGTTGCTTACGGTATTATTACTCGGTACTTAAATATATAATTCCACTGTAACAATGACACCTTAAAATAAAGTGTAACCCAATTTTCCTCTTATTGTCTGCCTGTTTCTCTGGCCCTGTCCCAAATGGCACCCTAAACACTCACGGTCGTCCTATGGTCGGGTTTGGTTAGAAATCTTTATTAATCCCCTTGAACCCCCATTACACATCACAAACAATTAAACATTACAGCACAATCAATCCATTCAATAATTACACAGCTTCGTTAAAGCAGGAACAAAAGAATCGCTCTAAATCGCTCAATAAAACACTGAGGCATCCCTAATCTCTCACTAAATTAACTTTTACTATGAGTCTGCATCGTTGTGACATACGGTAATGTCACTTTAGAAGTCTGCTGCAAAGCTCGCTTCAGTGCGGGCCAGCAAAAGTGTGTGTCGAGGACGCGTAACGTCCCAAAGGGGGCGAGCGAGCACAGTTCTGAAACCTAAAATAACAAATGGGACACTGTACAATCTCCTGAACCACACGAGCAAGCGCATGTTGTGGCCATTATAGGTCCACAAGACTGTAAGTGCATATGAAGTGTGCCATTTGGGATAGGGCCTATGTTGTAATTAAAGGGATAGTTCACCCAAAAATGAAAATTAGCCCATAATTCTATTCATTCTAGGTATATATGACATTCCGCTTTCAGATAAATACAATCAGAGTTATATAAAAAAAAATGTCCTGGCTCTTCCAAGCTTTAGTGAATGGGTTTTTGTTTTTGGAAGTCCATCAAAGCGCATCCATCCCTGATTAAAGCGATCCACACGGCTCCAGGGGTTAATAAAGGCCTTCTGAAGCGAAGCAATGCGTTCGTGTAAGAAAAATATTCATATTTAAAACTTTATCGACTAAAATAACTATCTTCCGGCAGACGGCCGTACGCATTGATTTATGGCGAAAGAGTAACACTTAAACTTGATGCACAAAGTAATGGCGAACGCGGTTGCCCAGCCGTTTGTTTGAAAAGAGTTTGTTTCACTCTTTTGGCGCAAGTCGACTTGCGTACGGCCGACTGCCGGAAGGTAGTTCTTTTAGTCAATAAAGTTTCAAATATGAATATTTTTCTTACACGAACGCATCGCTTCAGAAGGCCTTTATTAACCCCTGGAGCCTCTTTGAGCACTTTAATCAGGGATGGATGTGCTTTGATGGACTTCCAAAAACAAAAACCCATTCACTCCCATTATAAAGCTTGGAAGAGCCATTCTATTCGTCTGAAAGAAGAATGTCATATACACCTAGGATGGCTTCAGGGTGAGTAAATCATAGGGTTATTTTCATTTTTGGGTGAACTATCCCTTTAAGGGCTATTTGCATGGTGTAGTTACAGCATCTACCAGAAGGGGTTAACTACTGAAGCCAACCAGCCAATCCTTGGTGTGGATGCAACATCAAAATTCCTGGAAACAGTACCTGTGTCCAAATATCCTAATCCCCAACTTTACAGTAAACATTACATGAGAAGCATGTAATTCACAATATTACTATTCATAAAACATTTGGGTACTACTTCCACAGGGATTCTGAAGTGCACATCCATTGGACACTTTACTATCCGGTGAGGTCGTGAATGGCAGTGAAGGAACTCAACATATAACAAATCCAACATGGCAAATGTGGTCCGTCTGGATTTACTGCACACATTCAGACTATATTTAATGGTTGTGAAGTTAGTTCCTCATCAAATGTAGTACCAACTTAGTATGACAGCATGCGATTTTGGATGTACTTCTTTCTGGACAAATGGGTTGAGAGAAATGTATAGGCCTTTATTGCTTGCCAAAAACAAAAGCTTAACAAGCCCAGTAAAATTCTGGACTGAAGAACACAAACTTATGCATTAAATGGGCAACACTGCCTGATCGTTTCTGGGAAGGTAAAAAAAAAAAAGAAATCCTGCCACACCGTTTCATTAATATATCTTTATTGCTTGAATAGTTTTGATACAGAACAGCTTAAATTTCTGATTCTGAAGCACTCATTCGAAGAACAAGAGTAGTGTACCAAAAATGTTCTGGTGATTCTGGTTCCATTCAAGTCCAGTAGAATTATTTTTGGGGATGTAGCAGCGACACGAAACTCCCTTTTACATCGGTCAACACGTCAAACAGTGACAGGTCTCCATTCTTCCAAAGAGACAGGGAGGATTAAAACAAGAGAAGAAAGAAAAACAGGGGAAAAGGTGAACATATCTTGTAGAAAACCTAAGAGTGGAATGTGGATTTGATAACTCCACCCTGTTGATTTGAATTCACAGTCAAGTGCTAAAAAAAGTAGTGATTGACGATTTAATATATTCAGAAATCATAGGTGAAGAACAATTTTGCAAGGAAAATTATGATTTGAGAAAGCCTTTTGTACGAACCCTGAGAGTGAGACAGAGCGAGGTGGCAGGTGGGGCGAAAAGAAGAAAAATAAAACATTTATAACTCAACAACATAAAAGGTTACATGCAAACCTACCCTACAGATTCACCCATAGCAGAATAACAGTAAATTTCACAGTTTTATACTTAAAAGAATATATCAATGAAAACAACTTATCTGTCAAACTGAAATAATCATCATCATCATCATTATAATAATATAATAAAGATAACAGAAACAGACCACACATTCTACAAAAAAAAAAAAAATGCATACAAAGGTCTACATAAAGCTTTCAGATCAAAAGTGATTTTTATCATCAAGAACCCAGATCAAAGCTGGGATGCTAAGTATTGAATTTGAATCATTTTTTATGCAGCATAATTGTGTTAATACATGGCTTCTCCACATTTACTTCACCTGCACTGGGTCATAATAAATACATTAAAAACAGTCTGTGAGCATTCTTACCAGAAAACCAACCACTTCCACGCACAACCAACACAAAACACACTCACATGAACCCAGGAAAAGGCATCGGGAGAAGCAGAAGTCCCGGAATACACAGATTGAGAAAAGCGATTGCAATTGCATTCAAGTTCATCCAATACTACAAGTCTCCTGCCTGAGCAGAGATGTTAGATATTCACCACTAGGGGGCGCACACAACCTGATTTCCAATCAGGGGCAAATTCTCTCTCCATTGCCACAATCGGTTCAATATTCCTTTTCACTCATTTGCCTTCTTATATATATCATCCTGCAGGTCAACAGTCATTCGTTTGCTAGACGGTTGCTCCAGGAAATCAGAAGACCTATACTTGAAGACGCTTACCAGTCCATGCGATTTCAAACAGTCTTCATGCCCTTTGAGGTTTGCTTTGTTTGTGTCTGAGGTTTTTTTTTACAACATGAGTTCATAAAACTGAGAGGTCAAAGAGATCCAACACTACAAAAGAACGTGTGATTGACATGGGGTCCTCCTAGTTGAGGCACATCCCGACAGGAGGCAGCAGGGCGACAGGGTTCAAGTACACCAATGAATTTTAGTTCATGAGCCCGGCAGAAGCTCAGAAGAAAGAGTAAGGCTTAAAAAGTGATGTTTTGGAAGACGGGTCACCCTGGAAACAGGTACACATTTCATCATTTTTGTCAAGTACATCAGATTTATTACTCATGGGCTTCCTGTAATTCCTTATTGTTTTTTTGTTGTTTTTGTGTGTGTTCTTAAGTAGCTGAGATAGGGCTTGAGGGACAGTCATTCATGAGCCCTTAAGTTAAAAACATGCCTTCCCTCATTAAAAACCACCCCTTTTGTGCCAAAAAAACAAAACACTAATGCTAAGGACACCTGACACAATCAGCACAGCTGGACATTCATCACCTATTTTTGGGCAAACATTGCCCATATACTTTACGTCATAGCTGTTAAACACCTTTCCAAGTATGACCCTCAGATCTTTGCTGGGCTGTTTCCCCTCCCAAAGAATCTCTACGTGACAGCACCCAGAACAACAGAGCTCATTATTGTAATAAAACAATTACTCTGGAAGCCTTTGTCATTAAAAGGATTTACACAAAATGGGAAACTACAGGCAAATAAAGGGAGGACAAACAGCCACGAAGAAGCCCTGTGGTGAACAAGTCGTCTTTGCGTATTCCAGTTATGCACTTGGGTGCGAGCCTCTCAGTAGAAATATCTCCTCTTGTTAGTCTCAGCCTTCGTCGAATAGGCTATAAACCTGCTTTTCATAAGACAGTTTTCACTGTCGCTGAACTGTACAAAACGATATGCAAATTTGTTCATATATTGCTTATTGTAGTTCTCTCAGGATTCCACAACAAAAAAACAAAAAAAATCACAACGATCATTGTAAAATACTATAAAAATCAACTTTAGATCATGATAAATGCTGATAAAGATATAGCAAAAAAAGTAGAAAGGCACTTGGAAACAGTCATCGCTTTTTTCACTGCAATGTACTTTTGTTATATGGCACTGCTTCTTGTTGCAGCACAATGTTTCACAACGTAAAGATAAACCAAGAAAGAGTCGCTCTTCACTTCACCCCAAGCAGTGGCGGTTCGGGGTGGGCAAAATGTGCTCAGTAGTGGGCTTGGTGTGGACTCCAGTAAACCTTGGATGAATCCCTCCGACGGCTCTACGTCAGATGTGTTGGATGAATCTGATGCTTGTTCCTCCGCTGAAGGTTCTTTGGGTGTTTCTGGTCCAGACTCGGAAGTTAGTTTAAACTCTTCAGTTTCCACAGCGGGTACACAGTCCTCTTTATACTGTGAGGTCGGTTCCCCCTTAACAGTGTCTGTTATTTCACTTTCATTCTCAGAGGGTGGATTGGTGCTGGTGGGTGTCCACTCGCCTTCGCTAGCCGAACGCCCACTGAAGCCCTCCTCGTCGGGTCCACCTGCGGCCCCACAAGTCGAACCATCACTATCCACTCCACGTAGTTTCTGGTGGATACGCTGATGTCGGACCAAACTGTGCTTGAGGGTGAAGGTACGCTCACATGTCTGACACTTGTAAGGCCTCTCACCTGGTAGAAACAAGGCATTATAAACATTGAGCTTTTAATAAGAAACATTGGTAACACTTTAATTTAGTGTCCTTGTTACATGTACTTACCATAGTAATAACAGTTAATTATGCATAATTACATGCAACTAACCCTCAACCAAATCCTAATCCTACCCTAACCCTATAGCAAGTACATGTAGTTAATTAATATTACTCAGTACTTAAATATATAATTACACTGTAACAATGACACCTTTAAATAAAGTGTAACCGAAACATTTAGTTATCAAACAAGAGCTGTCATTTCTTATCAATGATTTACCAATCTAAGTATGTTTTCAGATTTGTCTTTACCTGTGTGAGAGCGCATGTGTCTGGTGAGATCCTGAAGGCTCCAGAAACGTTTGTTGCATATATTGCACACCTTTTTCCTCTTGTCTGGCTTGCTGCCAAGTTCTTCACTTTCTCCCTCGGCACTCTTTGGTTCAGTTGCAGCTCCCTCTTCATCACTCCTCTCCTCCTTATCTTCCTCCGATCCACTCTCCACCACACTGCCCGTTCCCTCGTTCTCAGATGTCCCTTCTTTAAGCTCTCCACCTCTTCGTCTGTAACCTCTTCTTATTTTCACAAGGCACAATTGGATCAGCCGATTTCGTGAGGCTTTGTGCAAGTCCGTTAGTTGAGTCTGATGCTTCATCCTGCTGATGAACTTTCTCATGTCTGGTAAGGGTGGCAGCGTAGCGGAAACTCTTCTTGCAACTTTTGCAGGTGAATTTGGATTCATCCTGAGGTGTTTTATCAGACATGTCACCATCTGCTGCAGGGGAGAACTGTGGCTGGTCTTTCTCAGTGATCTTGAAGTCCTTTGGCTTAGAGACAAACGTCAAGTCAGGGGTCTTATTGCTATGGGAATCACCATCCTCTTTTTCTGAGTCACTGTTCTTCAATGACTCGAGAGCTGTAGGGTCCTCCTCCTCTTTGTAAGGAATAGGCTCTACAACAGCTGCTTCTGTCGGCTTAGCTGGTGAGGGTTTTTCAGCATCCATTGCTTCAGGCTTCTCAGGGTCTGATCTTGTGAGATCCATTGCCTCACTCACAGGAAGCTCTGTCTCAGACGTGCTCTCTAAAATATAAATTGACACATTACACATTACGTAATAAAGTGCAGTTTTAACCTCAATGGTTAATCAACAGTTAAAAAGATACCACCGTCTATAAGCAATTTAAAGTTTGTCTATTATTTTTGATACCTGCACTCTCTTGTGAGCCTTCCTCTGCGTCTCTAGACTTGGGTATTCCACCATTCCGCCTAAGCACTCGGTTGGAAACGCCATGCTTGCGTAAAAGATGTCGCTCACAGTTGGACTTGGTCGAGAAGAAGGCATCACATTGGGGACAAGGATATGGCTTCTGACCTGTTTAAGAAATTCAAAATTAAAGCAAGAAAATAAATTACACACATACTATGAGGGGTAACATAGTGCTGGAGTCTGTAAAAATGTACATAAGAGTCACCTGTGTGTGTTAACATGTGGCGCTGAAGCGAACTGGCCCAAGGGAAAACTCTGGGACAAAAAGGGCAAGTCATCTTTTGCACAAATTTGAGTATGCATTCTTCTTCCCTTTGGACTGATGGGGTGAATAGTCTGCCGGGCTGGCAAGCGTTTCTCATCTTTCACCTCTTTCTCGTCACTAGCACCTGGCTGCTGCCTTTCTTTTCTTGCCAACTCAATTGTGTTGGTCTGAAGATAGGCACTGAACTTGTTTGCATCAGTGTTCGCCAACATCCTCTCAACACTTGCAAACTCCCCACTGGACTCCAAATCAATACTCGGGTCTGTGGCATTTATCACAGTTTTCTCTTTCGTTATGCTTCTGGAAGCCCTTTTCCTGGATCTCTTCTTGGAGCACTCTACGGAGAGCTCCTCTATCAAGGTATCTGTTGACTCTTGCTTGCCATGTGTATCAGAATCAGCCTGAAGGCTATTAGTGTTGTCCCGTTTTAGAAGGTCAGGGGCACCAGAAACAGAAGAAATTATCTGAGCAATGGATGCCAGTGGTGGAAGCTCCTTCACAGCAGCAGAGGAAGGTTTAGGAAGCAGAGGCTTTAGACGCAAGGGTCTTCCTGCAGAATTAGTGCTACCAGTAAGGGAGGTCAAGGCTACGGGGACCTGGTAGCATCCAAGCGGTTGGGGCTTCTCATCAATGGACTTATCAGTCTGAAGAGCCTGTGCAAGGATGCTAATTGTTGTATGTTCTTTCTTAATCTCTCTTGGCAATACAGCCTCAATGTCTTGTTTAAGCTTTTTCAGAGGATTCTTAGGAATAGAGAGGTCAATGGGTTCCATGGAAGAGTCATAGGAGACGGGCTCAATTTTGATCCCGGGTGATCCACTCACACTTCCAACACTGCTGCCCCCACGACTTTTGTTAGAGAAGTCCAGAGGTTGATCCATATCCATGCCGTAGAAGTTGAGGTCTTCAACCTTGATAGGCTGCACCACAGTGCTAGGAGAAACCCCATTGTGAGGAGATGGGTTTGGGCTATTTTGGGTTGAGGCAGCTAGAAGAGTGATTATGTGCTCTTCAATATCCTGCTCTTGGACCTCTGGATGTTGTTGAGAAGGTGATGGATACAGTTACGCTTGGCAAGGAAGGCTCTCCACAACGCTTGCACTCAAATGGCTTTCGCTGGCAGCCATTATGTGTTCGCAAGTGAATCTGCAGGGCCCGGAAGGTCTTTAGGTCCTCCCCACAGAAGCGGCATGTAGTTTCACTAGTCCCAGCCTGCTCCAGTACATCTGCTGTGGACGTGGACGAGGTAACATACTTGATGTTTTTCTCAATCTCCCTGCGATTGTTTTTCATGTGCTTTTTGCGAAGATGGCGCTCACAGTTAGCCTTGACAGTAAATGGGTAATGACAGAGGCGGCAGACATAGGGCCGCTCGCCACTGTGCGTTCTCAAATGACGGATCAATGTAGCCTTGTCTGGAGCAACATAGTCGCAGATATTGCATTGGTGGGGTAAGATGCCCAAATGATATCGCATGTGTGCCTGCAGGACACCAGAGAAAGCAAAGACCTGGTCACAAAATCGGCAGGGGTATGAGCCTTTTTGAGTTCCTCCCTTCTTTACAGTGGTCTCATCTAACTTGCCATTCTCCTGCTTGATATGTCTTTCATCCATGTCCATTGGGGTATGGGCATCTCCCATGCAGTCTGCCTCCATTTGTATCCTCTCTGCAGAAGCCTGGTTGTTGGCAGAAGAGGGAGAGGAAGATGAGGAGAGATCCCTTGCTGTCTTGAGAGGATGGCTGGCAGGGGGTGGGAGGCCAGGGCTGATGCAGCCCAGTGAAGCTTGCTGGGTGTTTAATAGGGGTGGTGGAGTTGAAGCCACCATACTGGTTCTGGGAGCCACCAAGGGCTTTGGCTTGAGAGGAGGCATCTGCTTGTAGCCCGACTGCACAGCACTACAGGGTGCCTTGGATAAGGGTGGGAGCGAGATTTGGTTAGGAGCAGCTGAAGCTACTTTGAGTATTTGCTGTATATCAGCGAGTTCCATGCCGGATTCACCACAAACAGGCTTCACCACCATACCACCATCTGGCTGCACCAGAAAACCTGTCTGGAAAGGCTGAGGGACAGCAGTTTGAGAGCTTCTTGATGGGACAGTCCGTGAAAGTTGCTGGGTCGACAAGAGACAGGTTAACCCCACCAACAAGGCCAGCCTCTTGAGGTACGGTGGACTGATTCGGATCTACATGGATAACCCGGATACTATCTAGCTTGGCCTGCTGGATATCCTCTTCTGAGGGGGCAGGCTTGATCTGAGAGATGTGCTCAAAGCCCAGGGAGTCCATGAAGCTACTTTTCTCAGGAGTGGGAGGCTCATCTTTCATAATTAATGGTGAAGTGGTCTCTTGGGTGCCACTTGAAGTCTCATGTGAAGCTCTGTGCAAGTCCAGAGCTGAGCTAAGAGGGAATGCCTTATCACATGTGTCACATACAAAACGATGGAATTTGCCAGTACATCGGCGGAGGTTTGTTTCACACCAAATCTGTGGGTCAAAATAAAAATGAAACTTAACAAAACTCGCATATTACAGTCGAGACAAAGAACTTTTACAAACTGTGCAGATTAACCACAGAAAAGTTGACAATGGCTTTTACCTGGGCAATACAAGGGAACTTCTGGCATGAAAAGTCAATGAAAGCCAGATCATTAAAGCCAAGAGGGATGGATGGGTTATTCTGAATAAAGGGTCGTCCATTGGGGTCTGTGGGTAGCTGCTTATGGGTAGCTGCATTGTGGCGGAGCAAACTTCGGTGTGTCCGGAATGAAATGCAGCATAAATCACATCTAGGAATAAGAATGTAAGGTGTTGATTTCAAAGATGCACCACACACATTGTTTGTATCTATTTGTAGTTAATCTGCATGTTGTATATGCATAAATACATTCTCAATAACACATTGACATTATTACTATTATTATTATTATTTATCATTGCCCAAATTATTCAAGAAATACAGTGCCCAATCTACAGTGTGCTGTGGAAATGCATCCTAGACATCCAAAATATATCTAGGATTTCCTAGGTGAATTTGAAAGTCAATCGTAATCACACCCTAGTATACAATGGCTCTCGTTCAGTGTTTCTGGGTGCTGCAAAAGACAGCTGGTTAATGTCTGTGCACTGGTTTGTCACATGTCCTGTCCCTGATCTTGGTGATGACGTGTCCGTAGTGACTATAAGCAGCTTTTATCTCAGCAGACATACACGATGCAATGCAAGGCAGAGCATAGCAGCGCATCCACCTGAGAAGCATAATGAGCTAAAGTGCTAACAAGTTAAAGATTACTGCTTGTCAATGCTTTAATACTTTTGATCCGAGTTGCATGAGAAAATCATGTAAATCAAAATGGAGAAGCAAAATGTAGCTGTCCTGTTACAAAGAGTTCAAGCACTTTTGCATATAATTACACTAAACCATTCCCTGTCCAGGATGCTGTTGTTTCTATTGGCTATTTTGCAATGGCTTCAAACGTGGCTCATCCAATCAGATTTCAGAGTTGGCTCTATTCATTTTATTATAGCATGCATGTATGGGAGTGTCTGCCTTACTTGGAAGGGCTGTTTGGGTGAGACAGATAACATGTCTGTATCTTGAAAAGCATTCTTGTGTCTGTTTGTACGTGTAAGTGTGGTTATTTAGCTGCTTTTAGGACTCTTCAGAGTGGAACCCAATTCACAGCAGTCTAGATCCTCTTAACTAGCACTCTTAGCTCTTGTGATTACACCGGATTAGTGCTAAATTTGCAGCACTTCCATACAACAATAACTCTGCTCTGAAACACAGACAGGCCCTGCCAACTTCCTTTACCCAGAGCAATCCCATACAGCTATCCATTAACTAGAGCTAGCCATCGGTTGGGTGATTTTAGAGGGATAGTCTACAGACTGATGTCTCCAAGGATACAGATACCACCTCACACACATGCATGCACACACACACTACTACAGAGATGTCCTGCAGAATTCATCTTGCTGAAGTCTCCTCCTGTGTCTCATTAAATCCCCCCCCAGCCACACAACCTCTGTGGTCCCTCCCCCCTCCATTTTCCCTTCTTTCCTTTACATGCCACTTCCTTGCCTTAAGCCTGGGGGCCACATGCGGGCGGGGGGGTGGTTGGGATGGGAGGGAAGAAACCTCTTAGGCCTCCACGAGTGGGAGGGGGACACGTCGACAGGATTACACTCATGTAGGTATGATCATTCTCAGCCAATTACATTTCAGCATAACATTTCAATAAGCAAAACAAATATAGCTTAAAATCCAAACTCTGACACTCAGAAGGCCAAACCTGTTAAACAAGATGAAAGATTTCTATCTGAACCAAACCGAAATGTTTTTTTTTAACATGTAGCACAATATAAAAGGCAAATCCCAATGAAACAAAATCCCTTGCTTATATAGTTGATAAGCAAGAGGAGTTGCCCCCTCTGTATTCGGATGTGTTAAATTATGACTGTACCAGCACAACGCATGCCACCATATCTCCCAGCAACTGCATGGATCCAGCCTAAAGCCCCAGCTATTGGCGTCTCCCTGCAATACAACTCTCACCTCAAACAAAAGGGACAACATTCCTGTCTGAGCTTAATGGACAGCTATAATATACTGAACAGAAAACAGAGTGTAGGAAGGGCCAAAACAGTTCCATTGTCAAACTCTAAACATTCCTTTGTTATCAAGCCTAAAATAAATTCATGCCTCTTCACAACAATACATTTACTATACTGATGCATGTGTTTGTACCTCAGTGTAGTGTCAGGATGGGTCTCCATGTGGGTGTCAAAGTCATTTCTGCATGTGAGGTTCTTGAAGCAGATAGGACAGGTCAAGACTTCCTCCTGTCCTTTGTTCAAACTCTGCTCATCTGCCCCACTATCCTCCAGGACCTGCAGCACACAGGTCACTGTCAGCTATTTGTAGCTTAATTTGGGAGCACCATCCTGGGGTGCAGATAGCACTGGGTAAGATGGTGGATCCACACTTACCTTTTTGCTGGATGGCTCCTCTGTCTTCTCTCGGTCTTCATCTGGGTTTAGTTTGCGCTTGGCTGCAGAGGGACGTCGTCGCTTAGGTGGAGAAAGAGTCGGACTGTTGGGGATGGAGCTGGCAGAGTCCTTCTCGTGATCTTCATGTGTCTGAAAACAGGTAAAAGAGTCCTTTAAAATTGATGTTGTGTGTTAAACAAATCAGCTGTCACAGATTGTTTAGCGATCATCACAAATGATTCTGATCTCTGAAAAATGACTGGGCATTTGTGGAACAAATGCTTGGGAAGTAGTTGCATCTTGAGGACATTTCCAGCTGCCTCCCACTAGTTTGATGGATGAGTAATTAATGAATAATATTCTTGAAATTTAGGGTAGAGGAACCCCTGTTCATCCCAATGGGAGCCAACAGAAATGACTGTAATGGGATGATGCTAATGGCCTGGAAACTCCTGCAATTATCTCGCAGACTCTATATGTGCATATGTGGAGTCCAAGATGGCCGGTTGAGATCAGCGGAAGAGAACGGTAATGTTGCATGGAGAGGGCAGGAGTTGATCCTCTATTTTCTAGAGAGATCCTGAGGAAACCAGTGAGGATACAAAGGAAGTGGAGGCCCAAAGAAATCAGCATGCCTGACTTAAGTAACAGCTTCAAGCCCACTGTTGGCTAAAATATCACATACACAATTCATTTAGTCTTTCACTGAACTCACACAGAGACAAAAAGATTTATATTTATTGTACAATCAAAGATTACATGTCAATGAAACTTGTCTGCTCCATCCAACGCTTATATCTGTGTACCTATAAAAGTTTATCTTATGAAAGTACTTTGGAAGTGTACATGCATGTGCAAGTGTAAAAAAGGTCAGACATCCTATGGTCTTGCAGGTCTCAGTTTTCACTCTGCAGTCAGTGGTTTATTAATAGCAAGCAGCATGTTGGACACTCGTGTGAGGATCTGAAAGGCTGTTATATCTCTCTGCTCTGGACTCTGACCTTGCCTTTGACCAATCACAGAAAACCAACAATGCCAAGTCAGCAAACTGTGATTGGATGGAAATCACCACCACTGTAACCTCATACACAGGATGACAACTTATCCACTGAAAAATACTAATTAGTTCAATATGGCTAGTTTATAATAAGTATATGATAAATCTGAGTCATGCAGAACAGTTTCAATTAAATTGGAATGAGTATGTGGAGGTAACAGTATTTTCAAATTGCACTAGACTGAAGTTTCCTGGCCTTGAATGAAGGATGTCAATATGGACATTTCATGAGCAAGCTGGCTAATCTGTAAAGGATCATAAAACTTGTTGATGCATAAACAGGTTCATTCCATCCAATCCAAGCATTCCACGGTGTTCCCCCAGAGCACAGACAGAGGGCACTGTGGTGTCAGAAAGTTACCTCTTTTCCAAGCAATGTCAAAGCAAGGGCACCCCCTTTAAACCTATGGCTGTTCAGTGGAGTCGCTAAGACTGAAGGAGTTAAAGCAAATAAAAGCAGCCAATCAGAACACGCTTTGACTCTCTTCTGTGAAGTTGTGACCTTTCTCCATGGCAACAGTGACTCCCTCCTTCTCCTCCCAGCCCTCCCACCCCCCCTCCCCTCCCAACCATGTGATGCTTTGGCACAAGATGGCTGATTCCTTGCCAACTACATGGACAACTTCCTCGGTCATACATGAGGCCTCATAACTATCAGTTAACTTGTTTCAGCACTGAAAAAAACACTTTCTCAAACTACTCAAATATTTTTCAGGTGTTCATGAATACAATGAAGAGAGAAAAAAATGGGGGCAAACCTATGAGAGAAGTGAATGTAGCCAAATATTCTAACATATCACAATTAAACTTTGCCATGTACCTTGTCCAGCACTGTTTGTGCTAATGACGTAAGTGATGGGAAGTTTTGCTCGTAAGATTACAACAATGGGCAAAAAAATAATAATTCCAATTAGTAAGTAACCACCCAGAACACCCTAGCAACTACACACCAGCAGCATGGCCGCAATTATAATTTTTTGCATAGGCAAACAGTGTTTACATTTTCTTTATACTCATCAAAATTAAAAGACATTACGAAGAACACAAGACGATGAGAAAGAGGAGGAAATGTTATTAGGACAGTAACAGCTGATGTAGTAAATCCAGATTCCCTTCACATCCTCACAGCACATTCCATGCATATCAAAGGTGGTGTAGTACACCCAATTCACCCTACAATTTCACTTTACTTCTGCTTACTACCAGATAACTGCAATTTACAGAGAGTCTATTCAAGCCATCCTACCCTGCAGGCCTTTAACAACTTACTAAGAGCTGTCCACACAAATACACACACAGATTCCCCATATGCACTTCACCATCAACCTCCACAACCTTGGGAGGAAGTTCATGTTTACCTCCTCCATCAGCAAGGCCTGCTGGGAGAAGATACCATGACCAAAACTGGGGAAGCGACGGGTGGGGGAGGTGTTTTAAAGTCACCCTTCGCTTCCTGCAACTCTCTCTCTCTCTCTCTCCTTAAACAAGAGCAAGACTACATAGCTGACAAACTCCCGCAGTAGCACAAGTATATGACCACCAACATACACAAACAAACCAACGCCTTTTCATTTATCTTTGTGGCACACTCATCCTCTGGGCAACTCTTCAACGCAGTGCCAGGCAAAGGCAGGGTGAGGCCTAAAGGATGTAATCAACCAACAAGCTTTCACTTCTCTAAAAAAAAAAAACCCAGCATATATACTTGAGAAATTCAACTTCTCAAATCATTAGGGCTGTCAAAAATAATTTAGGTAGGTTTAATATTTTCTATTTAACGTGTACAAACATTTAAATGTAATTAACACAGCATGCCTAGCGTTACAGTATACGATCACATTAAAGCGGCACGATTCTATATAAACTGAGAATCAAGATTTCTTTTGTTTCAAACACCTACGATTCTGAACAGGCAACTTAAAAAAAGTAATTTACTAGAGGTTCTGACAAATGTTAATTGCTGCAGTCTATTAAAAAATTATCAATCTGAATTAATAATAAAAAAAATAAATAAAAAAAAGGTTAGAAATAGAGCTGCACGATTAAACGAATTAACATGAAATCGCGATTAAACTAATTTGGCTTATTGCGATTATGAAATCGCAAAGGTTGCGATTATTTATTATGTGCAGCTTGTTAGTAAGCACGGCTCTGTAATCAGTAGCAAATGCTGCTCCATCTGAAAGCACGCAAATTTGAGTGTCTTACAACATTTAATAAAAATGTTTTTACTCCAAACTCACTTCATAACGACAGTTGAGCATCAGTTGGCACACAACATATTTCATTGTATGCTATACAGTGATAAAGGCTATGTCGATTAGCATTGAAGTATAAATATACTTTATTATCATGAAAATAAGATTGAAAATATTATCATTTAAGAATAAGATCGGGTGGGTGTTTGAATCGAGATCGCGTTCTTTTAACGATTAATCGCGCAGCTCTAGATAGGGGTGTGACGAGATCTCGTGTTACGAGATCTCGCGAGATTAAAACGCGACGAGATTTCTCGTCGAGGTGAAACTTTGTCTCGTGAGTTGTTGTGATATCAGTGATGGAGCTGAAAAAGAACATGACCATAATCTTAGGCTGTTCTGTGTAGTTAATTTATCTCTTTTTCATGCTTGAAGAACATTTTTTTTTTTCTTTTTGAACTTGTAGTTTTGAGAGAGCAGTACTTTGATTATGGATACACACTTACTGTTTGCATTTAAAGTGTTATTTCAGTTATTTATATTTATTTTATTTATACTGTTTTATTTTTTTATGTTCGATTTGTGGAAAGGAGTTAGATTTCTCATGTGAAATCGTACAGGGGAGAAGCCAGATGGTAGAGTTTATAGCAAAACATTTTGCAGTGTTTGCATGTCCTTTACTGCATAGAATTAATTAAAATAGAAGTAAAATAACAATTCATTACAAGTGATTTCAAAATGCACCTAAATTGTTTTGCATTTTGTGATTTTCAGTTGAATACAAGACTATTTTCCTTTCATATATTTCATCATTGAGGATTTCTTAAAAATTGTGTAAATATCTCGTCTTGTCTCGTTCTCGTGAACCCAATCTCGTGTCTCGTCTCGTCTCGTCTCGTGGAGTACGCGTCTCGTCACACCCCTAGCTCTAGATCATGCTATCTGGGTTCCGCTCACCTGGTCTGCATTCAAGCGCAATAAGATGAGAACTCACATCGGCTCTCTGTGCGCACAAACAGAGAGTAGCTTCACAGACTTCAGCATGCCAGTACTGCATTGAGTTCTCTTTTGCATCTTACCATGCTTGAACATACCAAAACACTCTTGCAGATGCAGAGCAATGCACTACCAACCAGTTAAAACACCTTAGCAATCCTAGAACACACTAGATGCTGCATAGCAATACACTAGCAATCACATGGAACACATTAGCAACCCTAGAACATCCTAGCAACACCCTGGTAACCACCCAGAACACCCCATCTCATGGTGCTGTGTTTTGCACAACTCACATTTCTTCATGTAAATATCTAGTTTCCACTTGGGTCTCCTTGTTTTAGATTTGGATCAGCATGAAAGCAATTAAGGAATAAAATAACTGCATATGACTTATTTTGCTTGCTCACAAACAAATTAAATCCACTAAGACACAAAGTTAATGCTAAGCTTGGGATTACAGCTCATTGTTGAGTATTTAAGCAGAAGGTATGACGACACATTAGGGTGGATGGCCGTGCTACTCCTGCACATCTCCCTTCTCTTAAATCACACACATATACAGTGACACATCTTAACTCATTGCTATCTACAAATGCTTTTAAGACACACTGAATTTGAATAATCAACCGTTCACAAAGGTGTGTGACTGTGTGTATGAAATGATAAACTAAAACCTGTAAAATTAATAAATGGATAATTACCTATTAGCTGAAAGTCAGTATGAAATCAAAATGAACTTTTCTAAATAAATCACAATTCATCAGTATAAATTACATTTTAAAAAAGCATTTAAAAAGTTTAGTGTAAAAAAAAAAAAAATCAACTCTAAAAAGAATTTACTGACATAACCATAATTAGCCAATAGTATTACAGCCAACGAATCTTCACACCCTATCGAAATCAAATGATGTAAAGTCCCAATCCTACATTATTTCCCACTGAATCTTCAATATTCCTCAGAAATTCATTACATTATGGAGGTTAAATGTGTGAAGTTTCATGTCGTCTTTGCACAGTGCAATCTCCTGTTAAAACAAGAATAATTCTGGCGTGCCATTCAAAATCTTCAGCCTTAGGGACACATCTTGGGCTCCTGACAGCAAAATGCAAATAATTTAGTTTGAAAACCAAGACTCACCTGTGCATGTTGCCATTGGTAGTGAAAGTCTGATGACACACACTACATTTGTAGGGTCTCTCTCCACTGTGCACTAGCATGTGACGATCCAGAGAGCTAGCCGAGCTCAGAGACTTCCCACAGATACTGCAAGAGTGGTCCGCATTCCCACTATCCGTGTTGTGCTGGAAAAAGGAAATTTGGGTCAGCTAACTAACACTATAGGGCCAAGTTCTTCAATATATTGTCTCGTCTAACTCTCCCAGGTTGTCTAACGAAGCATATTCTGAAAATACTTGGACAAATGGTACTTGTCTTTATTCCATCTTTGCTGACTTGCATACAGACTTTAAGAAATCAACAGGTATGCAACCGTATATTGAACAAATGAATCAGGTGTGCATGTTACCTGGCGGATGTGCATGGTCAGCTGGTGTTGGGTCTGAAAGCCTTTATCACACAGCGGACAGACAAGTAACCCCCTGTCATCTTTGGCTTCCTGAAACAAATATATACAAGGCAAAATGTCTGAGTTATAGATCTCCATAGTATACATGCAGCATTGTGTTATATTATGTGACAAACGGTGTTTTAAGGCAATTTCAAGCAGAGATTTGGTGCGGACGCAAATCTGATGTCTGGCTGGCACGAAAGCTTTTTCAGGACTCGGATGCACACCAGAGTCTGTTGACAAATATTTCAAGAGTGTCTCTGCTAAAGGTTTGTCAACGTTTTCTGAGCACACGATTACATACAGTTACACTCAAAAATGTAACACTCAAAAATTTGGGGATAGTAAGATTTTTTTGATGTTTTTGAAATAACTTCTGCTCACCAAGGCTGCATTTATTTGATCAAAAACAGTCATATTGTGAAACATTACAATTTAAATAATATAAAATATTTTAAAACTTAATATATTCCTGTGTTGGCAAAGCTGAATTTACTCCAGTCTTCAGTGTCACATGATCCTTCAAAAAAATAATTCTAATATACTGAAAACAGTTGTGCTGCTTCATATTTTTGTGGAAACCATGATATATTTTGCAGTATTCTTTGATGAATAGTTCCAAAGTAGTATTTTTTTTTATGTATTTACTGTCACTTTGGATTACTTTAATGTGGCTTTGCTGTATAACAATTTTCATTTCTTTATAAAAAAATAAACTTTTGAACTGTAAACTCTTAAAAATAAATGTTCCAAAATGTTTTTTTTTGGTTTTGTTGCAGTGATGCCATTAAAACCATTTTTGGTTCCTCAAAGAACCGTTCTAATCGCAAGCGGTCAGTTCTTAAAATATTTTTTTTTGTTTTGTTTAGAGCGAAGAACATTTTAATGATCTAAGAAACTTTTTCCCCTATAAAGAAAATTTTTCTGCAATAAAGGTTTTTCACTGAACCATCAATGCCAATAAAGAGCTTTATTTTTAAGAGTGTAGAGTAGATTAACCTCAAAGCTAAAAGCCACGAAACAAATATATTAGAAAAATCAATACATCTTATCCTTCAATGATAAACAATAAAATCCAGTCTTTTCGCATAAACCCCAAATGCCATCGTTAAAAGAGCGTGGGTAAAAACCCATATGCAGGAGGCAGGGAGTGAGGCCTTGTCTTCTGACCTTGAATGTCTTGTCAGAACATGTTGTATGTGTGAGATACTGAGCTAAATTCACTCTGTTAAATAAACACTTGCTCAGCCCCAGGAGCGACATCAGTCCCTGCAGCACAACCGCCGAGCAGACACTGTACGATTACAAATACACCACCAGAACACAGTTACACTTATAAGTGCTCGAGCCTTTTGAATATGGACCACAATCGTGAATCAGAAGATCATCTGTATTTTTGATGTGGGAGTTTGTGTATTTCATGAAAAGCATCTTGAAGGAGTGAGAACTGCTTCTTCTTTCACCTTCCGTGGAAATCTGTAAACTGACACCACACATGCTCCCTTTCCTTCTGCAGTCATCGACCGTACGACAGATCATTAACTGAAAGGGTTAGCTCACCCAAAAATGAGAATTAGAGAGCCCTAATGACTTTCGTTATCTTCGGGACACAAATTAAGATATTTTTGATGAAATCTGAGAGCTGTCTCACCCTTCATAGGCTTCTAGGTAATCGATATCTGCCATCCCAGAAAAGTTAGTAAAGACATCGTTAAAATAGTCCATGTGACTACAGTGGCTCAACCTTAAGTTCATCAAGCGACGAGAATACTTTATGTGCGCAAAAACAAACAAAAATAACGACTTTATTCGACTCTTCATGTTCTTCTGTGTTCCTCTGAGTGAGTTCACATAGTGTAACAGCGCAGCGCTTCTGGGTTGTACGTCAGAACGGAGGCTCACTATTGGCCAGCATCACACACATCACACACATGACCAGCGTCGGCCAATAGTGAGCCTCCGTTAGTTATAGTTGGAACAACATGAGGGCGAGTAATTACTGACAGAATTTAAATTTTGGGGTGAACTAACCCTTGAACATAGTGAGCCCCTTGAGCCCAGTTCCTGTACTAACAGATCTGATGCCGTCACATGACAGAATGCCCTATATACTTATGATATGATGTCATAAAATAAGTGCGTAGATATCTCATAATATATATAAAAACAGGGAAGGCGCATGAGTCATCACTAATTCAGCTCTAAATAGACGCCCATGTGATCTACAAACACAAAGCGGTTCAACTAGACTGGAATCTTCAAAAACATCTCTAGGAAGAAACGAGCACTTCCTTTTCCTCTGATGGCACGTTGGCGTAGAGCTAGTTTTCCTTCTATGACTCTCTTGGCTTCAGTTCAGGACCAGCGAGAGACGACCGTGTTTACCATTCAGCATGTTATGAGGGGAAGTGTCATTCACAGACAATGTTTGCTTTTTTGACCTTAATTGGGAGTAATAGTTTCATCTTACAAGGAAGTCTCATTCATTTAATCGATACAATTCATGCATACTGGTCTGCTTAAAGTTCATAGGTCATAAAATATGTTATTGCACAATATTTACACTTATTACACTGCCGACAAAACGTCTGGAATCATTAAGAATTTTCTTTGAAAGGATGTAAACAATTTCAGCAAGGACACATTAAACTGATCACAAGTGACATATAAGATTATATCTCGAATAAATACTGTTCTTTTGAACTTTCAATTCATCAAAGAATCCTGAAAAAACATGCATTGCGTTTTCCACACAAATATGAAGCAGCACGACTGTTTTCAACACTGATAATAATCGTGTTTCTTGATCATGTGACACTGAAGACTGGAGTAATGATGCTGAAAATTCAGCTTTGATCACAATAATACCCAACAATTCTTCATACAGTGACTACCAGTAAAAAATTATAAAAAATGAGACCAACAATTATTCACACTTTGACCTGACCATGTTTTGCTTGTGTTTTTTTTCTTTAACAAACTGACTGAATAAAACTAAGCATTGCTTGGTGATTGGTTTAGCTAAACTGGTATTATCTAATTGTGTAGTTAAAGTTAACAGCTGACAGCTATTCAACCTAATTCATTTGTGAGACAGTCTACCAGAAGGATGGACAAAACCAGTCAAATATCAACTGAGTTCTTGTCATATTTTATTACCATTTTCTAAACTATAGTGAATAAACTGATTAATGTGAGAAATGTTGAAGGAGTCTGATTAAATCTTGGTTTGACTGTATATGCACCAGCTATTCATCATTTAGTGCTGTATTATTACGATTAGTGTGTTCCATTATCCATTATAGTAAATAAAAAAATAGTATGTCAAATGTGCAAGGATGACAGTGGAGTGTCTGAATGTATGATTAACCTAAAATTAACTATCAACTTTCTCATCAGCAGCAAAGTACAAACTGTTGTATAGTAGAAGTATGCTAACTGGAATGCAGCCAAGGACATTGCCACGGCTCGTTTGATTGGTTAATTTGGGGACTGAGTCAGCGTGAGTCTGTTTGTTTTTTTGAGATTATGAATCAGTGTTAGAAATTCAGGGTTGAGTTTGGATCATAAATACATCTGTATTCAAACAGTTCTTGTTTCCGACATCAACACTGCATCTGTTGCACAAAATACTAAGAAACATTTATAAAAAATAGAAACGTAATTCATTGCTTTCCTTCTATTTTACCGTTATATATAAATTGCATGAAATCCACATATACATAACACTTCCTGTTTTCTGATTCTATTTGATTTAGCACATATGTATGAGACCTTCGCCCTTACTCTTCATAACCTCTTACCTGGATCTTTCTTCCACTGCGGTTGGTGCTGGGGCTTTTGACTGGCACCTTATTGGGCGTGGTGTGGGCGGAGTCTACTACGTCGTTAAGTTGAGGTGCTTTCATCACAGTGCTCATCATGGAGTTAATGGGAGACAAGTCCACTCCATCGGCTACATGCATCTCTCCATCTGCTCTATTCTGTCCATTCTCCCATTCATTTCCTTCCTCCTCTACACTGGCAGAACCCTCTGTGGATGTTTTAATTTCTTTGCATTAATGGCAGACAGACAGAAGGATAGAACGATAGATAGCATGATAGACAGGTAGATAGATAGGTAGGTAAATAGACAGAACAATAGATAGGTAGATAGATAGATAGAACGATAGATAGATAGATAGATAGATAGAACGATAGAACGATAGATACGTAAATAGATTTCTACCTGTGTGTGTTTCTGTGGGGGCGGGGCTCTGGACATCATTGCTTTGCTCCACCTTTTCTGCAGTTTGGGTGCAAATTGCGGATTCTGTTCTCGTCTCCTCCTTTGAATTTTCCATAACTATGGAGAGAAAAAAAAGAAAAAACGGATGCAGATAAGCCAAAGCTGCTCTGAGTGCACTGGAAGTCACACTTATATTCAATTAGTCTTGCAATAAGTTTCATAAAATCATAAAATGATAAAAATATTCTAACTTCATGAGCAGAAAATAGCTAGTTAGAGAACAGCTTCCTTGTCTAAAGCATCTAAATCAAGAGAGAAACGTTTTGAGAATGGAAAACTATTCAGCTGTACACTACACAGGGCACTTTCCCAGTCAGCAGAACATGATGTGTGTTCTTCTAGATGAGGCACAGTACACACATTCTCTTGGTGCTTTATGGCTCCACACCTGTCTGAGCGGTAGTGTGTCTGCCCGGCTCATGAGCGCACGAACGCAAGAGCGAAGAGTCGTCATATACACAAAGTTTGATGTCATAAACTGAAGTTTGAAGTTTCATTCTGTATTCTACGTCCACACTTTCACATAAGAACACGTTTCTGCATTCCACTTTGGTACTTTTTCATTGTTTTTCTATGTGAACATGCACTAGTTGAACAACCATTGCTCTTGCATTTCACATCTTTAGCAGAGACTCTCACATGACAGCGTTCTAAAAACAGGTTACATTTTAACCTAATAGGTTAAGGTTAAAATAAGAAATAAGAGATGCTTGGGCATCTCAAGATCTTGCGTTTTTCTATTCCACGGCTCTCGTTTCATGTTTGTTTTTTTGTTGGTTTTTTCTGTGAATGGGCCCTTATTTACACTGAATTTCCCATGCTTGACATCCAATATCTTTTTCTTTTTTTTAATATAGTTTTTTTTGGTGATTTTTGCCTTTTATTGTGACCGAACAGTAGAGAGTTTACAGGAAGCGAGGTGGGAGAAAGACGGGGGGGGATGGGATCGGGAAAGATCCACGAGCCGGGACTCGAACTCGGGCCGCCCGAGTGCAACGGCGCCACATGTCGGCACGCTGACCACAAGGCCATCGGCGCCGACGACATCCAAAATCTTTGTGAAATATGCACAACTTATTACTTTCCTAGCCAAGTTTAAGAAAAAACTGATCTGGTTGGGTTAAGCAACTTGCAACATCATAGGCAAACTGAATTTGGCGTGGCCTGTGAAACTATGACTGGTTTCACCCAATTTTCGGACAACTACACACGACCACACAGGCATATCTCTGCTTTGGTGGGTGTTGGCCTGGCAGATGGCTGTAGATGCTAATCTGGATGAGCAGGGGGGTCTAGAAGCACTTTTTAAGAGGGGAAGGCCTGGGGGGGTCCTTCCTGGGGGCGGTACTTCTAAGATGGGGAGGTCATGAGGGGGTTCATTCCTGTGGGGATGATGAGAGATGCTAAATGTACTTTGTCCTAAAACATGCTGGTTATGATTAACAAGTGTGCTTATGACTAAAGAGTTTGCTAAAGTGATAAAATGAAGGAGGGAGAGCGTGGAAAGAGGAAGAATGGGAAAAACTGAGTTGGCAGGGGAAAAAAGATGGAGAAAGAACAAGCAAGCGAAAGACTCTCTCTTTGCTAATTGCCGTTTCCCCATCCACAACCACACAGGAAGCTCCTCTGCAGTCTGGGCAACTTCCTCTTTTGGAGAGAGGACAAGGGAATGCGAGTGTGTGTGCGTGACGAGGCAGTTGGACAACAGGATCTGCTGTTGGCTGGACCAGAACAGCATGGTAGATATGATCAGGGATGGCCAACTCTGCACCAATAAGTGAAACTTCACATATGCCTTGTAGCCAAATGGAGGTAAACCAAATTCCTCCAAAAACAGCCTGCTAGTCTAGCGCTAAATGCGGATAGAGCTCCTCTTCTGAGTCCTTGCTCCTCAAAATAACCGAAGTGGGGGTTGACAAGTGTGTTCATCAACCAAACATCACTGTAGTGACAACAAATAAAAAACAAAATAGGAAAGTATGTCAGAGAAGACTCTCATGAATGTCCTTGCAGGTTTTTTTTAAAGTCATGAAGTTTGTTATTCATCCAATGTAGTACCAACCCATTTCAGACGCATCATGTGTGTCAAAGTTAGATAGTCTTAAGATATTGGCTAAGTTGGCCTTTTTATGACAAAATTTCATGTGGAATGCATGACTCCCCAAAGATTTAATGGTAATTATGGATTAAAAATTCATGATATTTGTATAAAAAAAATACTTTTAACTTGAAAGATACTTTTTAAAAACTTTTTGAAAATAACGATTGCCATGTGCATTGAAAATGTTAATACTTTTTTACTCAAGAGTTATTAAATTAGAATTTCATCAGTTTGTCAATGCTTTTAGTTTAACTTAAAAGAAAGGGTCAGAAAAACACTTTCACAAGAATAAAAAGCATCATCTGATAACTTGGAGTGCATTGAAGGGAAGTTGTATACAAGCCACCAATCACACTAAAGCGGGCTGTATGTCTGTTTTCCCTCATTAGACAAGATGAGCCACTCCTCTGATAGAACGTTGCATGATGGGCGGGACGTTTTTGCTGGAAAAGGAAAAGTGGTTGATTTTTGGGGCGGGAGACATACTAGTATTATGTACTGAAGAGAAAAACAGAAAGACACTGAAAACAAGAAGATCACAGTGGGAAAAGGGAAAGGAGGGAAAACCTGTATTCGTAGAGATGGGTGTGGAAAGTCAAGCGAGATACTGTTGGGTTCTGTTGATGATTAGAGGTAGAAAGACAAGAGATTACACAACAGCAGGGCAGGTTTCGAGTTGTGCAAGCATTTGGGGTGGGGGTTTGAGGCGAGAGTGAGTGAGACAGAGTTGTACTTGTCATAAGATTCTCGCTCCTTTGCCGGGAGATAGTGGAGGTGGAGGGAGTTGGGGGGCTGCTGTTACTACATCTGTTCCCACCCATCACTCTCACTATCATGCGCACACACACACACACACACACACACACACACACACACACACAAAAGACAGAAAGAGGTTCTTGCACATCCTTGTTAAAACAAGTCAAACTCTGGGAAAGCAGAGATGATTCGGTGACACTATGAGTGAAGAATATGTTCAGGATGTGTTTGCGTGTGCTTGAGTTTATGTGAGCTTCTTGAGTGTTTTTGTGTTAGTCAGAAGCACACAAGGGTGGAAAAGTCCTCACACGATGCCAAACCGAGCAAACAAGAATGCCTCTGCTTTTCCCTCTCTCTGTCTCACTCCATCTTGTTTCGTCTTCCATCTGTCCCTCACTGCTTTTCCTCTTTCATCCTAGTTAAAAACATATTTTTTTCCTCTAAATTATTCTAAAATGAGTTGAGGTTGACTACATTGACTGCATTTCTTTACAACCCAATTTTTTTTTTTTCACAACAGGGAGTGAGTTGGAATTAGCTATAACCATAAGTTTTCTTCTGGAAAATATTAAATGAGGTATTAGAAAAGTAGCTGTAATATTTACCAAACTAACACGCCAAGCATTCAATTCTTGTAATTCTGCAAGTGGGGGTTGTTTCTTGGAATCAAAAAGGTTGAGAACTTCTTTTTTACATGTACAGCCGACACATTTGTGATCCTACACAATTGGCGAAAAGTTGGTTTTAGCTCGACAATTGAAATTTTCACTAGCTTGTCCTACTTTACCACGGGACACACATATGACACTGCCAAATAGTACAAATAGCACCTGACTATTTATTGGAGAAGCATTCCTAATCTAAATTTACCTTAAAACTTGGGCCTGAAGCCAAAGCATCCCCCTCTAACCACAAACTCAAGTCACCAATGCACGATTTAGTCAAAAACCTTGACATTACAAGAGCTTTTCCTTCCTTATATGATGCCTCCAGGCTACATTCAGTAGGAGCTCTAATTAAAGTAATTGGCCTAGCTTCTGGGATGCAAATGACAGAGCCGAGGTGGGTTGGGCTTTTCAAGGATGGCTGTCAGACAATAGCTCCAAGCCAAACTGACAAAAGTGACACATGCACTTTAAAAGCAAACAGATATTGCACGGAGCGGCCGTTCGGTTCACTGTCCTTAGTCTTGAATGGCTTTTATAAAGGGAAAGGATGAAGATATAAAAGTTCTTCCTGAGTGGGAGAAAGCTAAAATGGGGTTTGTTTGCTCAACAACAACAAAAAAAACCCGCTTTGCGGTTAAATTGAGAAATAGTAGAGAGGTCTGCAATGAGGCGAGGGGGTTGAGATTGCAAAAAAATCCAGTGACCATATGTTGGCTGTTTATTATAGCTTTCAGTGTCTTCCTTAAAATCACAATGCTCAAAAGGAAACAGGAGAAATGCAGACTCTTGTGTGAAATAAGTAGTAGCTAACAAAGATAGACGAGGCAGTAGAGGAAGGAAGCTACACTCCCGGAAACTAAACATCCCAAGATCTTGGTGTAAAAGAAGGGTTTCAGAGTAGCCATTCTCTCCCACCTCGCATCTGTCCTCCCTACCAATCATATGTTTGAGTGACTCAAACTGGGGCCTATTGAGCCAGATCTTGTCCTGACTTGCCAGACCGAGCTTCACAAATCCTCGCACACAAACGATGACAAAGGCGGAGCATTCGGTCACCAACATTTTGAGCACACCTCTCGTTTTAGTTTATGGAGTGGTGTGCAGCCTGCCAGCTTGAACTTTTCACGTTCAGTCTCTCTTACTCTCTAAGGGCAAAGATCAGGGTATCAGTAGAGCACTATGTTTACAGAGAGCAAGAGAAAGGGGGCTGGTTTGGGGCCAAACTAGGACAGAGTGGAAGGAATATTACTAGTACTCCCTCTCTTACTCACGTAAATCACACTCTTTCGCCCACTCATTCGAATGTCATTCGCCCTAGAGTTGACCGTTGAGTCTTACACAAGCTCTTTCCAGCCACATTCACACAGCAACAGTGTACGGTGGGCAGTCCTGTACTAGAGTTTTTAATATGGTTACGTTCAGACACAATTCAGTTATTTACAACCGCATTCTAAAACCAAACTCACACCCAACTTTTTTCTGTTGTTCATCCCACGGCATAAATTATCATCCTTTGGTACCGCTGCTCCCACTCTCTGGAATTCTATTCCCCAACACATTCACGACCTTCCATCATTACATGATTTCAAAACCCACCTTAAAACATATCTTTTTGCTTCTTGTTTCTCTGATCCCTGTTTTTTTCCCTATTGTGATGTATATCCGAGTGAAACAGCTACACAAAAAAAATAAAAATAGAGCTGGACCTAATGTATGCATGAGGAATTTATTGGATTTGGATTGTAGAAAGTCTTGTCATTTGTTAAGTGCTGTTATCGTTTCATGGTGACTAAGCTTTTTGTTGGGGTTGAAATATTGAGATCCAACATTGCAAGTCAGATACAATAATAAAACAGCAATGTTTATAATAGATGCACTTTTAAGAAAATTCATAAACAGCACAACAATAATGCAGAATGTAGGGGTCTCTAGATATGTTTTAGTACCCACAATTGTCACCAGATTTCCAATTCAGATTAATAAAATAAAAAAAATCTGTAAACTACAGAAAATGTATGGTTTAATGCGACATCAAGTCTTGTGTGCTTCATGCCAGTAGGTTGTGAAAAGTCTCCATCTTGAAGTGAGTGGTTTGGAAGACATGTAAGAGAAGGATTCAGGGTGTTACAGAGAGCAAACTGAACTCACTAACCAAAGAACTACCAGATAATATATTTAAACTACCATGATTCCACAATTAATCACATGTGATCAAAACAGTCTAAATCTAGTACTGTGAGAAAAACAGACCTCTTATTAAATACTTCCTCAATAAAATCAGTTCAATGCCCCAAGAGCAGAACAGAAACAGATATGCTAAGCAAAAAAAATTTATAAAAAAATGGGTGGCTAAGCACAAACACACTGTAAAGATCTACCAACAAACAACAGCATCAAAATAGTTTATGCTCAGTTACTGGTGGTTACTGGCTTTTGTTAATACTCGAAATGATTCTCCATCACTGTAAATCTCAGTTGTTTTCATGAAATTAACCAAAAGCTAAACTGTGACTGTTTATGGTAAAGTATCACCTTTATCTCTGAACCAACAGCCACTCAAACAGGTTTTTGGTGGATGACAGACTGCCTCACCTATCAAAGACACCTCAGGCCCAACCACGTTCCACCACAAGCTCAAAATCCCACCAAAAACCTATGAAACAACCATATCACACACCATATTAGAAAAGTTTCATTGAGTAGAAAAGGTGTCTTTTTGCCGATTTGAGAGCATTCACTTTTATCTTGGCGACATCTAATGATTTTTGTTATCATTGTTACATGCCCTGTCGGTATGTGATGAATGGTTCGGTCCTGTTCAGTGACTTTTAACAAATGCGCCACAAGTCTGAGCTTGGGGAACTGCAGGCTTGAGCAATAAGCCATGACTCAGAATCACTGGAGTCAGAGGTTAGTTTGAGCACATCACCTCTTTAGTTTAGTCTAATAATGATAAGCAACAATCTAACAGCCCTAAGACTTTCACAGCACAACACTGGTGAAACAAAGGGAAGGATTTAACTGTGAGAGCAGATGAACGACAGTCAAAGGCAGATTACTGTATATAATTCAGTACTTTTGTGTAAAATAATGTGTCGCAAAACCAATGGGACTTTATAAACCCTGTCCAAAGTAAAAAGAAATGTCCTGAAGCAAAAATGTCTCCTTTCAGGGTATATTGTGTGGCCATCCACTATGAAAATTACAGCAATCAGGCAAATCCTGTAACCTGATCCACACGAATGGTGAGTTTCCAAGACTATTAAAAGCTGTAATTAAGCAACAAATTTGAGATGCGTCCTGTTAAATTCGGCATGGAGACTTTTTTTTCCCTATTGTGATGTATATCCGAGTGAAACAGCTACACAAAAAAAATAAAAATAGAGCTGGACCTAATGTATGCATGAGGAATTTATTGGATTTGGATTGTAGAAAGTCTTGTCATTTGTTAAGTGCTGTTATCGTTTCATGGTGACTAAGCTTTTTGTTGGGGTTGAAATATTGAGATCCAACATTGCAAGTCAGATACAATAAAACAAAAACAGCAATGTTTATAATAGATGCACTTTTAAAGAAATTCATAAACAGCACAACAAAATGCAACAATGCAGAATGTAAGGGTCTCTAGATATGTTTTAGTACCCAGGTTTGTCACCAGGTTTCCAATTCAGATTAATAAGATAAAAAATCAGTAAACTACAGATAATTTATAGATAATGCAACCTCAGGTCTTCTGTGCTTCATGCCAGTAGGTTGTGATGCGTCTCCATCTTGACAGTGAGTGGTTTGGAAGACATGTAAGAGAAGGATTCAGGGTGTTACAGAGATTAAACTGAACTTGACTAACCAAAGAACTACCAGACAATATATTTAAACCACCATGATTCCACAATTAATCACATGTGACCATCCATCCATCCCTCTTCTTCCGCTTATCCGGGGCAGGGTCGCGGGGGCAGCAGTCTAAGCAGAGATGCCCAGACTTCCCTCTCCCTAGACACTTCCTCCAGCTCTTCCGGGGGGACACCGAGGCGTTCCCAGGCCAGCCGGGAGACATAGTCCCTCCAGCGTGTCCTAGGTCTTCCCCGAGGTCTCCTCCCGGTGGGACATGACCGGAACACCTTCCCGGGAAGGCGTCCAGGAGGCATCCGGAAAAGATGCCCGAGCCACCTCAACTGACCCCTCTCGATGTGGAGGAGCAGCGGCTCTACTCTGAGCTCCTCCCGAGTGACTGAGCTTCTCACCCTATCTCTAAGGGATCGCCCAGCCACCCTGCGGAGAAAGCTCATTTCGGCCGCCTGTATCCGGGAACTTGTCCTTTCGGTCATAACCCACAGCTCATGACCATAGGTGAGAGTAGGAACGTAGATTGACCGGTAAATCGAGAGCTTCGCCTTACGGCTCAGCTCCTTCTTCACCACGACAGACCGGTACAGCGACCGCATTACTGCAGAAGCTGCACCGATCCGCCTGTCAATCTCCCGTTCCATCCTTCCCTCACTCGTGAACAAAACCCCAAGATACTTAAACTCCTCCACTTGAGGCAGGAACTCTCCACCAACCTGAAGCGGGCAAACCACCCTTTTCCGACTGAGAACCATGGCCTCGGATTTGGAGGGGCTGATTCTCATCCCAGCCGCTTCACACTCGGCTGCAAACCGTCCCAGTGCATGCTGAAGGTCCTGGTCTGATGGAGCCAACACGACAACATCATCCGCAAAGAGCAGAGATGAAATTGTGTGGTCCCCAAACCTGACCCCCTCCGGCCCCTGGCTGCGCCTAGAAATTCTGTCCATAAAAGTTATGAACAGAACCGGCGACAAAGGGCAGCCCTGCCGGAGTCCAACATGCACCAGGAACAAGTCTGACTTACTGCCGGCAATGCGAACCAAGCTCCTGCTCCGGTCGTACAGGGACCGGGTAGCCCTTAGCAAAGGGCCCCGAACCCCATACTCCCAGAGCACCCTCCACAAGATGCCGCGAGGGACACAGTCGAATGCCTTCTCCAAATCCACAAAGCACATGTGGATTGGTTGGGCAAACTCCCATGAACCCTCCAGCAACCTGTAGAGGGTATAGAGCTGGTCCAGTGTTCCACGAACGGGACGAAAACCACACTGTTCCTCCTGAATCCGAGGTTCTACTATCGGCCGGATTCTCCTCTCCAGTACCCTGGAATAGACTTTCCCGGGGAGGCTGAGAAGTGTGATCCCCCTATAGTTGGAGCACACCCTCCGATCCCCCTTCTTGAAAAGAGGGACCACCACCCCGGTCTGCCAGTCAAAAGGTACTGTCCCCAACCGCCACGCGATGTTGCAGAGGCGTGTCAGCCAAGACAGCCCCACAACATCCAGAGACTTGAGGTACTCAGGGCGGATCTCATCCACCCCCGGTGCCTAGCCACCGAGGAGTTTCTTGACTACCTCGGTGACTTCAGCCCGGGTGATGGACGAGTCCACCTCTGAGCCCTCAGCCTCTGCTTCCTCAATGGAAGACGTGACGGCGGGATTGAGGAGATCCTCGAAGTATTCCTTCCACCGTCCGGTGATATCCCCAGTCGAGGTCAACAGCTGCCCACCTCCACTGTAAACAGCGTGGGTAGGGCTCTGCTTCCCACTCCTGAGGCGCCTGACGGTTTGCCAGAATCTCTTCGAGGCCGACCGATAGTCCTTCCCCAGGGCCTCCCCGACCCCCCCCCAGCCCCGAGTTTTTGCCCCCACACCCCCCGGGGCTGCAGTCCGCTTGGCCC
>FLSR01004876.1:142933-182737 GCA_900092035.1 Leuciscus waleckii
GTGTGTGTGTGTGTGTAAGTGTGTGTGTGTGTGTGTGTGTGTGTGTGTGTACACATGAAATGATTTTTATTTTTTTGCTCTGCCCCTGTGAAACACACCCAGCCACTGTGTCTTCTCCCATGTTGCATTGCTCTGATGATGATGATGATGACAGGATACTGACTGTATTCAGCAACTGTTATTGGCTTTGGTGTGAATCACACAATAGTCAAAGAAAGGGAGAAAACAAAAGGACGAGGAATCCCAGGAACACACAGCCAGCATCCCTGAAGCATTACCACTGGCATTTTCAAAATATAAAAAACTATGAAAACATTAATATGGAACAAAAACAATAAGCTTTGCGGTTTAAAAACGAGATTTTCGGATAAATCTTATAAAATGCTGAATGGAAACGCTAAAATGTAAATAAAATAGAAAGTATGCATAAACTTGCACATTTTCCAAGTACATTAAAGTTCAAAAGTTTGGTGGCTGTATGATAAAAAAAAAATAATAGCATTGATAAATTAAAAAAAACATTGCATTTATCAGAATGACAATAAAAGTCATTTATAAAAACTTTCCAATTATCCAAAAAATCATGAAAAAAAAAAAGTTCCACACAAATATGAAGCAGCACTACTGTTGTTAACATTGATAAATAATAATAAGAAATTTATATTATTTTATTGATTAATCAGACATTTTTCTTGAGCAGCAAATCAGCATATTTCTGGAGGATCATGAAGACTGGGGTAATGATGCTGAAAACTCAGCTTTGATCACAGGAATACATTTAATTTTAAAATATAGTACAATAGAAAACTTTTTTTTTTAAATTGTTATAATATTTTACAATATGACTGCATTTTTTTTTATCAAATAAATGTAGCCTTGGTAATAAGCATGAGACTTTTCAAAAACATATCTATATATAAAAAAAAAAAACTGACCAACCCCAAATTTCTGAACAGTAGGGTAATTTCCTAGATTTGCATCAAAATAGTCATATGACTTTGCCTTAAGTAATGTGACTTAAATGGCTGTCACTCCCACTCATTACAGTAGCACAGACAGAGCTCAAGTTATTCCACACATCTAACGTATAAGCATCAGTAATAGTGAGCTTTTCTTTGCAAGCACAACTAATTAGATAAGTCAAGATATATGAACTTAAACGGACTGTTGAGAGAAGTTTAACCAGTTAAAAAAATAATAATCAAAGGTGCCATGTCAGTTCTGCATGACAGGAACCCGCTTAATTTAGGCTAAATTTGTGTTTAATGAGCGCAGGTACATCCATTTTTGGGTTAAACCTGTTTGTGTATGCCCACTATGTGATTACCTCCGCCTCCGCGTGTGAGCATGAGCACTTCAGTGTGTGTGTGTGTGTGTGTGTGTGGTGTGAGAGAGAGAGAGAGATAGAAAGAATGCTACTGCCTGTTTCAGGGCTGGATGACAGGCACGGACAAGTGCATGAACCGACATGTTTGAGAGCATTTGGCGCGCTGAGATAGTGCTGCTTTCTGCCTAGCACATCACCCCTCAATATCAGTTTCAATAGCGAGAGGCGAAGATAAAAAAAAACAGTGAAAGAAAGAGAGGAGATTGGACCTGTGCAAAGAGAGGAAGGTTCAAAAGAGTTTAAAGAAAGGTTTGAAAGAAAGAAGGTTCAAAAGAGTTTAAAGAAAGGTTTGAAAGAAAGAGGAAAAAAAAAAAAACTGCAGAGAAAGAGCGAAGTGAGAATCTGGATAAACGGGATGGGCCAGTTTGACGCTTGAAAGACGCCACCAAGTTAACTGCTCACTCCCTGGCATGTTTGCTTTGTTTCTATTAAACACCAGAGACATTGACGGAGAGGAGAGGAAGGGGGGTGGGGGGGGTTGAGGTCTCATATCCTTATCAATGCAAACCGTACACCCTACAAGACAGAAACACACAGCCTACAGAAGGGCTGATACTAATTACTTCAGTTAGACTATGCCAAAAAAGACAATTGCCCACTGTATTAAAAGCTTGTTACCAAGTCCTTTTTGAAGAAGAAAGTGTAGTTTCCAAGCAATCCCATCAGAAGTAGGAAATGCAGTCACACTGAGATGTAAAGTTATAGCCAGCACAATGCAATAACGCAGTCCCGTTATACATATTTAACTTGAATTCATACTCAACTATGACAGGAGGCGGTTTGTGCCATTAATCTGTGTAATTATTCAGGAAGCTAGCCATAAATGTCAGCAGTTTAACGGTCTTCAACTTCAAATAATTGCATAACTCGAAAACTAAAAATGACCATTGAAGACGACAGTTACAACACGTATATACGCTTCAAAGAATGCCATGATAATAAAAGTTCACAATGGTATTATGTTTCCAGGTCCAAATAAAAATGGCTATACCAAAGAATATGGTATTAGTAATTGAATGGACAAAAAAAAGCATCCCTCAGGAAGTTTCTCAATTACCAGCAGAAGTGACAGCGATGCAATCAAAATCAAAGACTAGCAAATTGAAATCATCTGACCAGCCATTGTGTGGCAACATGTGGAAACTCCAGTGAGGTTTGAGTTCCTTTTACAGATGATGGTTTATATTAGAGCAGAACAGAGAAGAGGACAAACCAACGAGGA
Organism: Leuciscus waleckii; assembly: GCA_900092035.1. Taxonomy (NCBI): domain Eukaryota; kingdom Metazoa; phylum Chordata; class Actinopteri; order Cypriniformes; family Leuciscidae; genus Leuciscus; species Leuciscus waleckii. Next base: position 145,543 of record FLSR01004876.1, read on the forward strand.
CAAAAGCACGGCACCAAACCCGCTTATTTTCTCAACAACAAAATTCCTTATAGCCTACATGATTATCTGCTTTGTTTTGCAGACAAATTTGCAAAGATCCTGGCTTCAACCAGTGGCACCAAATACAGCACATGCAGTTTTATCAGCTGACAGATTTTTTAATGGTATCATGACTAACAACAGAAAAAAAAAAAACTAAGTATCAAACTTTCGCTTCAACTTTGACCAAAATGGGGAGTTCTGCAAATGAAGTTGTGGCATCAATCCATGACTGTCTGTGTGGTCGACTGTTTTACTCATTCAACACCTGAGTCGAGTATACATCATAAAAGGCAACAAGCTGAACTGCGCTGTGCAGGAAGTGGCTTTCATTTCCAAATCAGCCCTGGCTGCGTTGCCTTGGGTGAGCTTGCTTCATGCAAACCAGCTCTGTATCTGTGCGCGCATCTCACATTCAGTAAGAGAATAGGGTTGCAAAGCTTCCAAATCAGTCTCTTTGAAAACACAGTGCTCATCTTGTTAAACGGCTTTCAGATAGATCCATCCCAGCAAGCAATTTCGCGTTTAAAAGACGTCCAATAGCCGTCCAAAAACAAGGCAAAATTTGGGCTGTCAGTGAAAATTTAATTGACGTCTAAACCATATCCCAAGAATAGACTAGTTATCAATTAGATAAAGAGATTAAATGAAACAACTAGTCTATTCTTGGGATATGGTTGAGACGTCTCTCTCAGACCCAATTTTGCCTTGTTTTAGACGTCTATTAGACGTCTTTTAAACGCGAAATTGCTTGCTGGGTACAGAAGAGTTGCACGGATGCACAGGAAGATCTGGCTCTTGGTGCGCACATGTTCTTTGGTGTTTTAAGGGGGATGGGGACTCAGCTGTGGAACGGCGCGATAGTTCCTGGCTTTTCAGAGGTTAAGAGACGACGTAAACAAGCATGCAAATTGAGGGGTCCTTGGCAACGGACGACTCGGCTGTCAAACCTCACAGGTGCCTGCGACAGGGACAAGTCTTTTACCCTTCTTTTTTGCAGATGGTGGGTCTTTATTTGAGCCTAAAGACGCATATGGCGCGTTGGATTTGCCAGACTTCACAGTGGGGTGGTTGACGGGTCACATGGGTGAGGTTTGAGGACAGCACAGTCTCATCTCCATATCCATGCAAATATGCATGGGCGGAAAGAGAAAGAACTGCATTCTCGCACAAAAGAGGCTGGTTTTACCAAGATAGAGTTCTTGTAAGCGAAGACAGACGCTGGCTCTTGCCCGGTTTCTGTGGAGAGTTGTGGTGTGAGTTACAGAGGAGTGCAGATGCAGGGTCCATGCTGACAGATCAGTGTGCCATTGACAGCTGCCTGGAAAAAGCATACACTGTCCACCCCTCATTACAGATGGTGTGTGTGTGTGTGTGCACAAGCTCTCTCAAAGAATATCGCTGTCCCCACCAGTCCATCCAAAACAGGGCAGCCATTTTAAAACTCTTCCTTGAGGGAGAAACAAGAGCCATGAATGAAAAGAATCACAATGATGTGAGACTACATGGGGACGTTCATCCCAGGCTCACTTTGGTTAAACAGTGCGTGAGGTGTAGAGGAATGATTGAAAGGATCTGAGCATCTAATCTCCTTCCTTCCTGTTGTTCTTGTTGTTATGATCACTCCTTTATTTAACAGACATGTTTCTGCAGGAAGACCAAGAGATCTTTCCCTGGGCCGTTGTTGCCAAGTTGCCTTTCTCACTCGACTTGCTTTGGGAACGACGCATGGATGTGAAGACTTCTGCGTTGTGCAACTGAAACTGCCACTGTTCACGGACATTGTTAGTAATTAGAGGTCTTGTAAAGGTACCAGGTTTTTTTTATTTTGTTTTGAATGGTTGTGTGTGCAAAAATAGAACTTTTGATTCATACTGGAAAAATAAAATACTCTTGGGAAGCAGTCACATGGGAATTCCTCCCATTTTTCCCCAATCCCTCCCTCTCGGCAGAGCTGACCGATGTGGCAGCTTTTATGGCAGAAAGGACGCAGTGGGCCCATGCCGTTCTCCTTTGACAGTTGTCTATCTGTGCAACAAATGGGACATTCATTGAGGGTCAGCAGTGACAGATCAGCTCCATAAATCCAGAGGCACACAGAGGGATCTCCAAACCTCAGTGTGTGTATTAGGGATCCACCGAAATGAAAATCTGGGTCGAAACTGAAAATTCTGGATGATTTTCAATAACTATTTATTTAGGCTATTATTATAAATAAATAAATAGCTTTTTTATATTAACATTAGACTTAAATCATTTTAATGATACTGAATTTTAGGGATGCACCGATATGAAAATTACCAATAGCCGATAATTCTTTATATTTGAAAGCCGATAACCGATATATTGACCGATAAATCTAAATCCAAATTTGTATATAGTTTTGAGAGCCTGATTACAAAAACAAAAGTCTCACCATTAAAAGTAATGTGTCAAGTACACAATTATAATGATGTTCTCATTATAATTTTTATGTAGCTTATATGACAGACTTGTGCTGCACGTTGCACTTTACTGTATTTTCATTTTTTAAGTGATTCCCATCATATTTCAAGTAATTCAAACACATCATGGCGAACAGTGCAAATCTGAAGTTTCTCAGCTGAAGGAAATAATCCATTATTTATCGGCTTTAATATCGACCAAGTTTTCTTATCGGGCCGATAACGAAAAAAAAAAGACATAAAAAAAAAGAATAAATTTCAACATATCTCGGCAGATACCGATATAGTGGTCGATATATCGTGCATCCCTACAGAATTTAAAAACTACTAGCCAATAACATAACCACACTTTTATTGAAAGTAACACTAAAATTGGACAGAAAATGTATTATTATTAAATATCAATATTTTATTCTTTATAAGTTCTATGCAACAGAATCAGATTTAACTAAAATTATTCGATTCTATGCAAACAGAATCAGATTTACCAGATTTATTTTTTACCAATTATCCAAATAATGTATAGTCTTACAAAGCTATTATTATCAGAGAATGTAAGCAGAGCGTAGTTGGAAGCACCAGAAAATGTATTATTATTAAATATCAATATTTTATTCTTTAATAAGTTCTATGCAACAGAATCAGATTTAACATATGGTTTATGAGACAGAATCAGATTTAAAAATTTTTTTTTTTTTTTTTTTTACCAATTATCCAAATAATGTATAGTCCTACAAAGCTATTATCATTAGAGCATGTGAGCAGAGCGGATGAACAGTGAACGAGATTGTAGCGTCATTTTACCAGCATTGCCCAGCACGGCTAATACTACACCATGTTTCAGCACAGCACGGTTATTGCAAACAGAAACAAGTCTACTACTACACTGAAATTTGACCGGCGCGTTATTTGACCGAACTTTGCTTTTCCGATGAGCATGAGTGGTACATGAGTGGAGCGTTCGCAAGGGCCGTGAGCAACTGAGCCGAGTGCACACCGAGAGCAAGAGTGAAACCTGAGCGGCGTATATTTTCAAAAAAATAATTATCTTTTGGCCAAAAATCAAAAATGCTATTTTCGGGCCGATAATTATCGGCAGCCAAAATTGTGGTGCATCCCTAGTGTATTCGTCTCGCATCAGCTACTAGTGAGCAGGTCTAAAGGACCTGTACGGGAGAGTAAGACGACCCCGGCCTACCACAAGTCATAGGGGTTCACCATGGGCAAGTGACAGTACCCCCTCTCTGCCTCCCAACTATGGGTCAAATAGTAGATGTCAACTCGGCAGCAGGAGTTGACAGCTGTTGTAGAGCATTGGAACGTTTTCCTGGTTGGTCTACCACAGCTTTCTCGGTGGGCGGATGATTCTTTGCGGGACAACGGTCAGCGAGTATCAGGCCAAGTTAGTAGGCTACAGCGGGGCGATCCTACGTTGCTCTTGACTGTTGTGTTCCACTCTGTCGGATTCAGTGGCGTAGGACCCAGAGGGAGGCGGTTGTCCGGGCAAACATCCGTCTTCTGCACTCTGCCCCGGACTCGGTGCTATAGCATGCATGGAAAGCAACTACTAGAACAACTGACATATGTTTGGGTCCTGTAAACATGCAACTCAAATCTACCATCTGAAAACTTCCGTTTGAACATCATTGGTGATAATGAGGGATGGAGAAACGGATGCATGAACAGTTAAGGCAAAAATGAATGCAGAGAATGCTCAAAGCTAACTTAGCTCAATGAAATCAGAGTATTGCAAAAATGTGATGCAACTCAAGTAAAACCGAAAAAAGTACAAATGTTATTTAGCATACTGGACGCATAACAGTGAGCATGAATCCAAGTAAAATAAAAAAACTAATCTTATAAGCCACATAATGACTGACTTATGCTTGCCAAACGTCGCAATAAAAGTATAGACACTTGTGATAACCATCTCTCTTTTATGCACCGTTGAGGTATGGGTGTGGCTGCTGGTTTCATGAAATACACTCTAAATTCACTGTACACCTGAGAACACAAGAGACAAGGAGTATAGAGAGGAGGAGGTGTGGCGGGGGTACCTCCAGGCCTTTTCAGCCCCGCAAAAAACGGCAAGCTCCTACAAGTCATGCTGAAAAAGAGGCCCACAATGCTGTGCACGCATCCTGAAATTGTGTGAACGTACCATTATTGCAAAGGGATTCCCTCATACAAATCAATGTTAAAAGAGAACAAAATATCAAGAACAAACAAAGATGCCAATTATGAAAAAAAGTGTGCAAACAAACCAGATTAACACACTAACACTTTAGTCAGTTCAACCAAAGTCAAGACAATTTGATTCACTGTGAATAATATGCTAAAATGCGACTGACACACTTCTGAAAGTCTAGCTGGTCAAGTTTTGAGGCTGGAGATCCACCACAGTGGGTTCTCCATCATTTATTTGAAAGACTAAAGAAAAGGAAAACCATTGGAGGGGTGTTGACAGAGAACTAGGCAGATATGCCTCTTACAGCACTTATAATGGAGCTCTTTGTAAAGCAAGAAGAATACGGCCTTCATCGAGCTGATGCTGAAACATCTCTTTGCGGCTCAAATGCGCACACATAAACAGACGTGCAGTGACCACGCATGATTTGTGGCTGTCAAGACCGCTTTTTCTCCTCTCCTGAAAAAGAACGCTTGTCTGGTGTGAGAAAAAGATCTGTGAAAGAACTTATTGGACACCTCGAAGGCCCAGTTCTGACAGCGATGTTATCGTCGGTCAGTGTGCATTCCCTCACTGCCTCTTCTTTCACTCAATCACTCCTGCACCTCCCCTCCCCTCCGGCCCAGTTTTGGCTTCTGTTCCAATGTTACATGGCCTAAACTCCAAAAGCAAGGATGCAGGCCAAAGTACAAGGCCAAAACATCAGCCAACTGGTGCTGTGACGGCCATCCACCACCCACTTTTAAGGCCACGCCCCCAAAAGCCAACCCATGTGACTCCCTCCGGCCAATCACGCCTCAGGCTGCCAGCTGTTTGCTATTGCCGTTCGCCTGAGTGACAACCAGGCCGGCGGTTGCAGAAGGGGGTCATCCATCACACTCCAGTGTGTGCTGACGCGCAGGGCTTCTCATCTGTGCTGAAGCGACTCCCTAGCCTAGCCTAGCATCACATCACGTACAGATCCCCCCCCTCTCTTCCTCCCTCCCTTGCCTGTAATAAGAGTCACATTGTTTTTTCCCCTTTCGTACCGCTCCAGAGTTGCTGTGCAGGGCTCTCCCCTACATAGGCGTCTGCCTGAGGACACGTTCCTACAAGGGAGCAATTCATCTAGAATAGGAGCGTTTCTAAAAAGGGACAAATTCAATTGGAGGGGGGGGGGGGGGGAGGCACTGGAACTTCAGAGGAGAATTTGCAGGCTGAGAGCATTAAAGTCACAATTTTTTGTAAATGTGGCAGCTTGGTGGTTAGCATCAGGCTGACCATCCTACAAAAGGCTGTAGAGGCAGTCTACAGACAAAGAACGAGCCAAAAGTGAGAACTTTTGAAATCTGACGCATTTAGTTGCAATTTCCAAATGTCATTTCAGACAAGAAAAGGGGCCAATGAAGCTTTTACCAAAGAACCAAAACATCTTTTAAAGAGTACTTTCTGTCTATATTTCGCCGTATTGAATCTCCATATGGAGTAAACTATATCTGTGGCATGATTCAAATTAAAGCTTTATCGTTACACCTAAATTTTTGCTAGTCAACATACAATGTGATCATTCAGCATAACATTACGAATCGATCGGCAGCATGAAAAACACTTTCATTGTGCAGCAAATTCAGATTTAATTTCATTGGACAACATGTTTCAGAGGTCAAAGTAGCTTTCAGAACTGTAATGTCTGTAATGCTGACAGTGAAAATGAAATATATATGTTATTTAGAGTTCCAACCCTTCTATGTAACGATTATGTTTATTAATTGTGCATATGGTGTCACATACATAAAAAAAAAAAAGTATGCTAGGTGTCACCTTCTATACAAATAAGTCAAGTCTATATTTAAAACACAATATACTAAATTTGGGAGTAAGCTGCACAAATGTACATTATCCTCCACTGGACATCACAACATGTTATTCATGCTTGTATTGTTCTTTAGGTGTCAATTAGCTTGAAACCACCTTCAAGTGACGAATCTGAGTGACATCACCCGGTACAGAAATGAAAGAAAGCACACAAGCCCTGAGAGTATAGCAGTCAAAGGACGGCTGGTCATTACAGACCAATCTCTTTTGTTATTCCATTACAGTCTGTAGAGGCGTTAGGGCACTAGCGTTTCGGCTGCAGGGCCGCAAAGGCCTCATTTCCATCTCTATGGACCCCCTTAATGTTTGCCCACACATTGATAAAGAGGGTCCCATCAGATGTAAGGCGGCACCAGAGTGGGTACAGATTGGTGGGTGGGTGACAGTCCTCAACATTGTGAGGTCCTGAAAGGATAAAAGGGGTTAAAACGCGCAGGAAGGAACAATTACAAGTTTCAAACAAAGGCAAGCAGGCTTAGCTGAAACCGTCACATAGTTCAACAATGGACAAAGTTCTGGTTTCCTCCACTGATTTTGGAGAACTTTAAACGCTTATTTTTCCCCTTGGCGAGAGGTTCTTAGAGCAAAACTGATTAAGCATTTAATGTTTACCATCTAACAAAAAGAGTCAGATTAGCAGAACTTTTCCTGTCTGCTTTTCCCTGGAAATATGAAGGCTTTGCGTTGAAACCTTTTATTTGACTAGTTCTGATGAACAATTCCCTTAATGTAGCACAATAGTTATCATAACAGTAACATCCAGTATCCACCATTTCCTGTTCAGCCGAGGTTTAACAGACTCGCACACAGCCTTGTGGGATAGGCCATTTCCTTAGCAATCCATGACACAGGCAGTTGAATCACAAACACAGACATGCAGCTCGAAAGTGACCAATCCTGACATCATAAGGCGAGGATTTAAATGAAGTAACACCTGAAATCTGGGAACAAACCTATAGTGGTCTAAAAGCCAAAAAACAATGCAGAAGTGCAACAAAACTTTTGGCATTAGTTAAGTTTCCTATAGGCCTTGAATTTCTTTATAACTTATCCACTGCCCAATGACCCTGTTCAAAGATTATGGCTGAATGAAATGACTGCAATCTAAGAGAAGACATTACAGAGACACTATCCACTTTATGACAAGTTATGCAACGTTGATGGAGACAAAACAGACACTTTGCACATCAAACACAAGGTCGCTTCACCCAAATGAGGATGTTGTACGTTTTTAAACTATATGTGCTGACAATTACGACTCTTCACATGTCTGTACGAGTATCAAAAGTTTTATTAAATTCAATTTCAACTTGCACGACCAAACAATTCAGGTTAGTAGTACAGTAGTAACCCCCAAGGATGAGCTAAGCAGCCATTTTAACGGATCTCTGTCATGCAACATGCATTTTGTTAAGGCTGTACTTTCAGACAGACCCTTGATCTGGTCTTCTCATGAGGCAATCAACAGCCTGGTTATCTTCTCTGCTCTTTGATTAAGTTTATTATTGCCTCTGCTCTACTTTTCCCAAGCACTTGGTAACAAAGTTCATGAGTGGAGTTCTAACTCCCTGGTTAATGATAAACTTCCTTGGACAGACATGTTTTGTGGGAGCTGTGGATGGATGGAAACTAGAGGTATCCAAAGCATTTACTGATGACTAACTCTGATGAAGATGTCTTGAAATGTTACCCCTTCATTCCCTCTTATAAACTCATTGACAGGCACAGACAGGTTGGATGATACTGCATTTGAACAAGGAGTTGTTTTGAACCACACAGCTGTTGTACAGGAAAAAGTTAAATGCCATTAGTGTTTGTTTAAAATGAAGTGGGGCATGGGAGAGCAGGTCTGGTTCAGGTTTAGTGTCAGGTTTTATCAATTAGTGGGTGAAAATGTCACATTTCATAATATTGTATAACATAATTGCAATTGGATGAGATTCATCCAAGTAGATTTTTAAATGTAGACTCAGATTTTTACATTATTTATTTGACTTCATGGTTTTCCACATGTCATCTGGGTGGGTCCCTCAGAAATATCCGAGCGTGTTGGCTTGCTGTGAAGTAGGTGTTGAAGGAGGGCAGCGTTTCTGTCTGCTCATTGTGTACAAAGCCCCTGATGGGAAAGGCCAGGTTTCAGGAGAAGAAAGAACCCAGCTCGCTGTCTTTTGTGCCGTCTCCTCAGGGGCACGTCAGCAGAGCCTGCCCCATTGACTCCTTGTTTCCCATGGGAGCCAGACGGTGTACCATTAACCCCAGACCAGTGAGGCAGACACACCTCTACCTTTTCACCTGGCCATTTGAATTTGCAGCTCAAAATTTGGCTTGAGCGTCCACTTTAGAGCCCTAGACCTCTCTAACCCAACCCCCATCACATCAGCCGGCTCCATCACAAAGGCACATTTATTTTGGAAACAGTAGCCGGCATATCAGCATTTGCTATCTATTCTAATGCTGATGTCCCTAAACAGAATCAGCGTGGCCTGGTGTTATTTGGAAATGGCTGACCTGTCATCGAGGAGTGTTATTCTCCTGGTGTGATGACTCTGTTAGGGTTTTGCGGTGGATGCTGGGAGGTTGCATTTTTCTAAGTGGACGGGGAGTGTTTTCAGGAAGAGTTTTGCATGGCATACAGTCACGCATCTTAGGCTACGTCTACACTAATCCATATTTATTTGAAAATGCATGTTTTCTGTACGTTTTGGTCTTTAGTCCACAGTAATAACGTCATGTCCAGTCATTAGATGCATGTGCCAACTATGTGCTACTTTCACAGTGTTACTAAAGATAAATGTTACTTTGTACAATCTTCATATTACATTACTTCAAAGATGACTGTAACTCGCAATTGATGTCCAGTAACAAAACATGAGGACGATTGCTTTTTAGAAGATAAATGGAATAGCGATTGAGTGTGACCTGGACGGATATTTTGCTAATAAAATTATTGCATCACGTCAGTGAGCTTTTATTATGTTTTACACATGCACACAACACAATAAATTTAAGCATTTTCCAACGTTTTAGCTTGGATGAGAAACTTTACAAAGAAAACTACAAGCTCATACTACACGACTTTTGGTTGGATTTCGTTGTCGCACAGATTTCCATGGTCTGTAACAAACCACCCGCGGCTAAATCGGTGGTCGCCGATGCTCGTTAAGTATGAGTAGATCAGTCTCGACCAGTCACAGACGCTGCAATATTTTCAAACCTGTTTGATATTATCGCCACATAATCATGTAGTGTGTGCAATGCAACGACAAGGTGGAACTAATCCAGCCAATCACAGTGCAGATGGTATAAAGTGAAAAATCTCGTAATCACTTGCGTGAATTTCTCACGTAAATTTAAGCGAAAACTTTTTTATTTTCCGCTGTTTGTTGGAACTGCCCCAACCAAACGTCTTGAACTTTGTGCACCTCGTCAGCATTGTGTTGTGTAATATGTGCGCTACTGTGACATACCGACAACACATGACAAGAAACCTTGTTGTGTAGTGTGAGCACCACAGCAAGTAAGCCCTCACTGCCCTGACCGGAAATGTCTGTTGATTCTGGACGTGCGTCAAATTCGAGACATCACAAAGACGTGAAAAGTCGAACGTGACCAACTGTTTTGTCTAACTTGCAAGATCATTTTTACAAAAGAAATGGGAGACAGGAATGCTGGTGGAGTTAGCAAGCCTCGAGTTCCTTCCTCCCCTCCGAGTCTTCATTTACTCCCGGTGTCTCCGCCTTCGTCCCAAGGCCAGTCCAGTAATCTCATCCTCCCATCCCCCCCTACGCTCTTAGCAGCTGTGCAAAGGGATGCTCTCAGGTGGAGGCCTGTGTGTTTGCACAAGAGGTTGCAAGAAGGTGTGTGGTTGACTTCTTTACAAGCCTGAGGTGCAGTAGGACTAGGGGCATGAGCTCCGGTCTCTGTGGATACGAGGTGTGTCCTGTGTTTGCAGAACAAACAATAGTACCTTTTCAGCTCATGAGAGGAGATGGCAGGACATTGTGTGTGTGTGTGTGTGTGTGTGTGTGTGTGGGTGTGGGTGTGGGTGTGGATGTGGATGGGTATGTGTATGGTTCAGTTTTGAAAAAGGGGGTGAGTGGGAAGGTGGTTATGCACTTGAATTATCTGTTTCTAATCCATCACTGTATAAAGAGCAACTGGAAAGGTTAATTATTGTATTCAACATGGAGCGACTTCAAAAAAGAACCAGGGGAGGACAAAAAACAAAACAAAAAATTACAACTTTTTAACACACATTTCCATGGCACTGCACTTAAGTAACTATGCTAAAAGAAACAAAGGAAATGGGAGTGAGGCACACGCAAAATTTGCCGTCACGGTGCCAGGATTATTTAATTTGGTAAACAAAATGTCTTAAAGATAAATCACACCCAATATTAAGCTTGGACAGTATGAGCAACACAAAAATGACAACAAAGACCATAAACGTCACCAACAGATCTGTGGTCAACGTCATGTTTGCCGAGCTGCATCTCAGGATTACATCTTTTCCCAGCATGCACTGTGGCTGCCAGGTAAGATGTCATTAGGGCAGCTCATCCTTGAAGGCTATATTTGTTGTCTGTCGAGTGGCAAGGTGGCAGACGGGAGCAAACAGCCACCTCTTGGCTTTCGATTAGCACCAGACAGATTTGCGCTGTTTACACAAAGGCCGTCTGCATGTCTTCAAAAGTGTCAGATGCAGAATATGCGTTGCGCCACACATTGTTAAGCCGCAACAAAATACCCTTTTTGGGTCACAAGGAGTCCCAACTCGAGACGACACATTAATGCAGTGTATCATTCGCGTTAGTGGTGTAACGATACCCTCATGTCAAGATTCGATACTGAACTCACGATACGATATTATTGCGATTACTCCAAGAGTGATGATAAAAGGTTAACAAAAGATGTACTGTTGATTAAAACGCTAAATTTGGTATTAAATTGTGGGTGTAAAATGAATAGGCTTGGACTTGGTGCTGGAAACCCAATGCAAAGGACAAAAGAGACACCAGAACAAAAAATATACATGATTCTGAAGCTGAAAATACAGAATTATTTTAGACGAATATGCTTGCACTCGTTCACTGACTAGATTTATTTAAAATAATGTAGGCCACTTTTTACTGGTAACAACATTTGGCATTATCAGGAACCATAAATATTCCCCCATTGCATTATTATACATTATATTCAACATAATGTAGTACTGACACTGAAACTCTGAAAACTGAAAAAATGTATTTTCATGGGTGAACTATCCACAATACATCTTGTTGCATTTTTGTATTGAGATGAATTGCGACACGATATATAGCCTAGTGTTACACCCCTAATTTGCGTTCCACACGTAGTCGGGACAGAAACTGGTTGTGCGATGCTGCTAGCCTCTTTTTTTCCTTTCTGCAACCACCCTCGTCTTGTCTGTTCCACCCTTTCTTCCCTCCCTTCTTTTCTTTCTCTCTCGGCCAGCTCCACTAAGCAACAAGTGCTGCCTGTGAGTACCACCCTCCCCCTCGTCCCAGCCTCCAGAAGCTATCGCAAATCCTGCGAGCAACTGCCAGCTGACAAAACTGTTTAGTCAGCAAGAGGGAGGGAGAGCGCGAGCTTCAGGCTTGAGAGAGCAAACGAGAGCTGAGACAGAAAAAGAGGCTGTACATCAGTCGGCCACTCTACGACAGCACTTAAACTCGCATGAGACACAAGTTGCGATAGTTATTTATTTCCTTACTGTGACGTATAACCAAGTTAAACAGTGAAACCCCAAAATTGTAGTGCGGGACTTAATTTTTTTTTCCATTGAGTTTTGAGTATTGATTGGATGGTTGTGGTTTGCTATTGGTGGATCGAATGTGAGTGACAGGTTGCCCCGCCCTCACGCCAGTAAACACATCATCAGAGATTAATAGAGATGTTGCTGCAAAAGGGAGTGGAAGTTCAATTATGAATAAAAAAATAATGGTAAAACTTTAGTTAACATTAGTTAATGTATCAACTAACATGACCTAACAATGAGCAATACATTTGTTACAGTATTTATTAATCTTTGTTAATGTTAGTTCAATAATACAGCTGTTTATTCAGATGTTAGTTCACCGTGCATTAATTAATGCTAACAAATACAACCTTTGATTTTAATAATGTATTAGTAAATGTTGAAATGAATATTAACTAAGATTAATAAATGCTGTAGAATTGTTCATTCCTAGTTACTAAGGTAGTTAACTAATGAACCTTATTGTAAAGCGTTACCCAAATAATGATGTGCACGAATAAATAATTTATAATAAATACTGCAATGTTCAATTAAAAACAAGAATTGTCCATTATGACTTCAGTTTAAACACTATAGGAAACAAGACAGGAGAGTACTGCAATGTTCAATTAAAAACAAAGACAGGAGAGTTGGGGGGAGAAAAACAGTTACGTGGAGGATAAAGTGCCAGTAAATACAGGGACGGTGGGGTTAAAATCACTAGTTCTGTCTGAATCTCAGAGAGGGAAAACAGTCGTGCTGCTAAACTCGCTATTGTTCGAACACTTCCTTCATCTCTTTCCCCTCCACCTCAGAGAAGAGGCAAGTTTCACTTCCCGTCTTTCCTCTCATCTCCTCCGTTCAGCTTTGCTGGACCTCCATTTTCCCGGCCTCCCTTTCTTCCCTCCTGTCCTCCATTGTGGCATTCTTTCACATCGGTGATAGCCGTTGGGTTAGACTTTGAACTCTAGCAAATACTAACTTTATTTGCTGTTGGAACGGCTCGGGGGAGAAGCCGGGGAAGGTGATAAGACTGGCTGCAATAACAGGGTGTTTCTGATGCGTCGTCAAAAGCCACAAAGATGCATTCAGCCTTATGGCCCATTAGCCTGATGACTGCTAAACACGGCGAATGATTGGGTCAGTGCTCTGATGAAAGATTCTCCACAATCCTATAGCTACAGACTATAAAGCATGGCCATCAGTCACTTGAATGAAACTTTTCAGTAAAACCAACAGCCAATTAATACTAGATTAAAAAACACATTGTTATGCAGGTGTTCTGTCTTTTTTTCTAACAGGTTTTGATTGCTATGTGGTTGCTACTATATTGAGTGTTTTTCAACATGTTTCTTTGTGGTTGCTAAAGACGTTGTGAGTGGATTTTAGACCGTTGCTATGCAGTTGCTAGGGTGTTCTGGCGGTATATATCCGTGGCCCACAATGGTAGGATGTTGTGGGTGGTTGCCATGGCATTGCTACGTGGTTGCTAAGTGTTTTTTATTACGCTGTTATGCAGTTGCTAGAGCTTCGATTGGTTTCTTTCTGGTTGTTAGACAATTCCAGTCTGGGATTTTTCAGTCAGAGAACAATCATCTGAAAAGGTATAACAGAACATCTCTCCTCTACAAGCCACATGTTTTGAGGCATCATACAAAACTAGCCATGTTCGATACTTACGGTTAAGGTTTTAAAGTTATCATGGAATCCAAATTGGCAATTCTTGTTCTTTAACGGAATTTTGCAGTATTTATAATAGGTGATTTATCCGTGCACATCTGTTTTTTATATTCTTGTGCCTCGTAATCTTTCATCTACATAACTTCCCCTCCCTCTTGCAGCACCTCTTCTCTTCTCTGATGACGAGGGCGGGGCAACCTGTCACTCACATGACATCAGCCAATAGCAAACCACAACCATCCAATCAATTCTCCACAGACAAAAACAAGTTCCCTTTACGTCACAATAGGGAAGAAAAGAATAATAGACATCTTGTCTTAGCAAAAGTAGTTCAGTCATTTTGAATTGTGCTCAAATTTAATCAATATGAATTGTTGTTTTGAACTATATCAATTGCAGCTGCTAGTTTTTCAGCAGCTTCGCTGTTACTGAACCAAACATGTTTTTCATGTTTTCACAGCCAAAGATAAGTGCTGCCTGTGTGGGCCATGACAGCAATCTCCTGCAATCACAGAGAGGATTGGTTGAATTTTTGAGGTTAAGCTTTCAATCCCATATTTGACACCTCTAACGATAATGAGCCACGGTGAGGAGGCGGCAGAGCAGCATTCATGAAATATATGCATTTTTACGACTGCGTTAAACAATAGGCAGGGACTTCAATCAGGGCCGCATAACCCAAAAGCATCGTACACCGAAGTTGATCGTAGAGAGACCATTGGTGGCAATTGTTCTACCAACTTGCAGTCCTGTTCTACCAACTTGCAGTCCTGGACAACCACAAATATAGCCGGGGGCTAAAATATCAGCACCCAACACTATTCTAGGGCCGACCCGACAGAAGCATGCCCATGTCGCTCTAAAATAAGCCCCTCGTTTTAATAAAACACAAGTTAATCTGTGATCTAATACCATCAACAAACCCTTTAAACAATCAGATACACAACTCTGCAACTCCCGCCATTCTAGGCTGTGCTTTTCTAATTGATTATCTAGTTATTTTGTGTGATGTTAAGTGTGTATACTTATACAACAGCATCCTAATATTTATGGATAAACACCCAATTTGTGTTGGGAAAACTACAAATACACCTTAGGGCTCATTTCCTCCATCTCTCACTCCACCCAAGTGGTTCTCCTGCTGTGTCCCTCCGCTACACGCCACACAGAGGGATGGAATATAATCTTATCTAAAAAAGGCAGGATAAATATAGCCTGGGAGCCAAAGGGGCAACCAATTCTGCCCGAAGGCCAAAAGCAGGTCTCTCTCCATCAGGATAACAGGACCTCCACTACACAGGTCCCTAAATGCACACGTGTAAGGTCTCATTTAACTTCAATAGTATTAGTAACCGTAAAACCACTAAGAATGCACATCAAAACAACTTGAATGAATGGATGTATAAGAATTAACCAGGTGCAGCTTACTAGCTATAAAGTTAAAACGCTAATTGAATCTGAGATCAATTATTTACAAAGCATTCGAGGTACAATGGTCCGACTATTTAAGATGGACAATCAAATAAAGTGAAATGTAAATCTGAGGAGGTCATTGACGCAAAGCAGTGCTGTAAAGTGTTTATCGTTTGGCAGCCACAACCCGAGGCCTGCTGTGTGGGTATCTTGGGAATTACTATAATGAATTTAGATAATGTCAATACCCAGGACACTCACTGAGACCCGAGGGAGGGTGATATACTTTTAATTATCCCTAGAGAAATCCCAAGAGGGACTGGATACCAAGATTTTCATGGGTTTGAGAACGCATTAAACAACGAAACAATTAAGTAAAGGATGAAAAATAACTCACACTGGGACGTTATGCATGGGATTCTCTTCACTGGGATCTAAAATGGAATCTGAAAACTTCCCATATAGTTCTCCGTTTCCTCTGGGATCAGATGCACTAGAGCTTGCATGTGAAAAACAGTAAGAAAACACTTCACAAACTCCATTAGCATAGCCCAGAGAACAAAAAAAAGAACAACTGCATACTTCAGAAACTCTAGAATGCATCTCAAAAATAAAAAAGAGAACAAATATGAGTGCAAACTTTCCTATTAGACCAAAGAAGAAACAAAACAAAACTACATGGAAACATCCTCCTTCTTTAGCCACAACATCATCAAGCTGATCCTTTAATACTGGCTGCAAGGCCTCCGTATGGCCCTGCTCGTAACATGGCTATTCTCTGCCAAACTCTCACATCCTTAATTTGAGGAAAAGGCACAGAAAATGTGCGTTCTGTCATCTTTATGGTCCAGCTAAATAATCAGAGGGGGCTTTTATTTTAAAGGGTCGCATAAGATCTTATATTTAGAGATGGAGAGAAGGCATGATGTCTGAGAAGTGATCACTGTCTCGACTCGCTGCTCGCTACAGTGTTGAATTTCGTAATGGAATGTGAACCTCTCATCCGGATCTGTCCTCTCCTCCCTTCCTTTAAAAAAAGAAGGCCAAAGAGGCAAAGGGGAACGTCTTTATTTGCCACGGCCCCCCCCCCCAAAACTAGTTTTGGTCGCCTAATGTGATTGGTTGAGCAGTAATTGGACTTTTGATTATTTGTAGTACCAGTCCACTCCAGACCAGGGAATATAAGTGCCGTGAAGTGGAAGCGGAGCAGGGAACGGGTGTTGTGAAAGTCAGAGCAGCTTCTCTTGTGTGCGGGGAGCGCAGAATGGAAAACCTGGAGTGGAGCTGGAGCCAAGTGATTATAGAAGTCTCCATTGCTCCGTGTCACTCGTATATACGCTTGTTCCAGATTGTCTTTTCTATTTAGTGTTACTTGGTGACACTCAAAAGTCATGCGTGTTTGTTACATTGTAAAAAAGTATATGAAGTTATGAAATGTTTTTACATTGCTTTAACTCATCAAAATAAGTTAAACAATTTTTTTTCAAATAATTAAAGTCAGTTTAATGTAATTTAAGTTGAAATGACTTAAACATCCAAGTTGACTGTACCTAATGTAAGGCAGGAACTTTTTTTTTTTTTTTACAGTGTACGGTTTGTTCATTATTTAATTAGGCCTACACCTAAGTTCAAAATAATGGAAAATATTAATTTATATTTCTTATTTATCTATGGTATCTAAATGCAACTAAATGTGACACAAACCAAGAAAGTTGAGTGACAGACGTTATTTGCTTCAGCTCACTGATAACTCTCTATATAAATTACAAATCAGATTATCTATATTATAATTTCTGCAACGTATCGAATCGACCAGCCCCTTTCAACCTCACAAATCAGCATTACAAGAGTTTCCCACTTGTAAATACGACTTCGCTAGATCATTTATGTGCTCAGAATTCCACATGTTCATTAATGTACAACAAATAACTTGCTAATTTTACCCATCACTTCATATTGATGGAGCAAATGTCACTCACAAATGTTGTGATGTAGTGTATTTTACCATAACTCTGGTTACCAGAGGCCTCGTGCCTACCATTGCTTAAAGGGATAGTACACCCAAAAATGAAAATTCTGTCATCCTTTATTTTCCATACTATGGAAGTCAATGGTGGCCCATTCACAAACATTCGTCAAAATATCTTCCTTTAAGTTCAGCAGAGCAATGAAATGTATAAAAGTTTGGAACAACTTGAGGGTGAGCAAATGATGACAGAATTTTCATTTCTGGGGGAACTATCCCCTTTAAATACTAATAACTAGGGTACTTTTTTTAATGCATAACTCTGCAAAAAGCATGCAAAAAAAAGCATATAAGGAGAAGGAGAAGGATGCACAAAAAGTGGAGAGGGAATTTGCCACGTTTACCTCGGGCTCTCCTGAAGTTTCTGCCTCACCGAGGAGGGGCGGAAAAGAGACGGAACACAAATGCCTAGCAACCATTATCTAACCAGCGCGAGCTCTGCTGCCCGTCTCCCGAGAGACCGAGCGGGCTCATCCATTCCTTCAGTTCTCCACAAACTTTCAATAAAACTTGCAGAAACACTTTAAAACAACATTTAAACCCCTAATATACTTACTTTGATGATGCACATCTTAACCAATCATAATAATGTGACAAACGACACGCTTTCGACGATAAAACGAACCGACTTTTTTTTTTTTTTTTTTACGCTACTCAAACTGCAACCAAGTTACCTGAACGGTTTCGTGATCAAATACAGGCCATCCTTAAACAGATGAACAAACTTTGTGACGCAACAGGTTGTTGTCGAAGTATAACGAACAAACAAACAAACAAAAACAAGTGATATGTATTGAAAACGACATTTTTAATGGTCGACAACTATCATGGCAGAAGCAGCTCGAGCCGAAGCGATCAAAGTGCACGCGAGATGAGATGCTCCGCGCGACAGCAGCGCGTTAGCTTAACGCTAGCTAACAGCAACAGACTTTCAACCCCATCACCGCATGCAACAACTTCCATCAGCGTTAAAAAGTTGTTAAGACCAACAGAAAGTTGTGTGCATCGAAACAAGCCGATGTCTTAGAGAAACGGAGTTGTTTGGGGCAGGTTTGGGCTGTGCGCGTGAGCATCAGGTCTCGCGCAACGAGGAAGCTGAAGTTGGGGTAAAAAAGTGTCCTCTAACTCCACATTAACTTTAACTCTGTCTCTGACTCCAAGCTAAAACACATCAAATAAACACACAACAGCAATACAGCAGAGTTTTAAGGAGAGCCGAGTTAACTTACGTTTGACTTTGTTGGGGTTGGGTTGCTTTCGCCGAGACATGATGATGATGATGATGATGATGGTGGTGGTGATGAGCTGAGGAGAGAGAGAAGAAGAAAAAAAAAGAAGCTGCAAAAGTTGTTCCGGAGAGGAATCAAAATGGCGTTCGTAAAAGATGTGCAAAGTTCGTCAACTTTGCGTTTGAGTTCCCCACTCACTCTCCCAAATCCCCCCCACGCCGAGATGCTTTAGGGAGGAGAGAGGAAAACGCTTATTACTGCGTCTCTCTCTCTCTCTCTCTCTCTCTCCTCTAAAGCTGATCAGTAAGGCGGAGTGTCACGTGTTGCTCCTGCTCTAGTCTCCAAGGGGACGCGCGTTACTGAAGCTGCCGACACACACAAGCATCACACACACACACACACACACACACACACACACACACACACACTAAACTAAAGTCACCCTGTTATTTTCACAAATACTTTCAAAACTATTATAAAAGCACACTTAAACTGAATGTGGGTATTGGAAGACATATGAAAGTTTCTTTCCAAAGATTAAAATTGACATAGAAAGGTGCAAAATTATGTTAGACAAAAATAAAATATTATATATTATATATATGTCATATTCAATTATAATAATAGTAGTATAGCAATAGCAACTTTATTTATATAGCACAATTAAAATTACACAAGTTGACCAATGTGCTTTAAAATATAAATAAAACAAAAACATATATATATATATATATATATATATATATATATATATATATAAAAACAATAAAAATAGTATTATTATTATTGTAAATATTTGCAAATTATCAACATTAACAGTAAACCATCTGGTTTGGAAGACTCATTAATTCAACAACAATAATAAAACAAATATTTGTAAATTCACATTAATGATTATATGAATACACATTATTATTATTATTATTATTATTATTATTAGTTGCACTAGTCTATATTGATATTTTGTAGTGTTTTATTGGTCACCACAAATAACATAATGGAAAACAACGTAAACAAAAAATACTCAGATTAAATGACAAAGAAGGAATCACTTTAAAGAATAAGAGTTAAAAGTTAATAAGTTAGCCATAATTTAGTCTGGCATGTAACAGTCTGTAATGAGAACTAAAACTTAAAAGGCTCAAGAAATGCCCACATGATGGTTTTATCAATCATAAGTTTGTGTCTGTTAAAGAGGTTAAAGCTGCACATTCCTCCTGACTCCATAGCAGGATATTAAGGAAATACAGTATCAACTCCACCCAGCTGAAAAAAACCCCAGCTAAAACCAGTCTAGGCTGGTTTAAGATGGTCTTCCAGCTTGGCTAAGCTGGTGTTAAACTGATTTTAACTGGTCTTTAAGCTTGTCTCCCTGCTGGTCAGCTAAAATAAGTGTCCGAAACCCCTCTAAAACTCAGAGCTCAGGGTGTTCGACCGGCCAAACCTGTCCCGATTACACCCGCAACCTCTGAGACTGGATATTATAATCGACCGACTATCATTCTGTAATTCTGATCGATTGGTAACGCGACGACAGCTGTGTTTAACTGCACATATTGAACAAGACAAAACAAGTATATATTTTTGCATTTGCTCTCCAGCAGAACAGTTCTGAATGTGTCCAGAGTTTTGCTGCTGCAGTTCATGGGTCAATGAATAACTGGTTTGAGAAGTTTATCATTGGTTGTTTCAGCGCTCAAAGCAATGCATCTTTGAGGACCGCCTCCAAAAAAGAACAATACTTCAGTTTCACTGGTCAGATATGTTAATAAGCGATTAAAGCTATGGTCCATTTCTTTCATTATCATGTAAACTACACCTACACCGGATGGCAGGTTGAGCTGAAAGGCCTACAAATCTACACGGCACACAAAGTAAGACAAGATGCGGCGAGACCTCCATCTCCAAACTAGCCGAAACTTGAGAATGATGTTATTTATTGACCGTTACCTAGGCTTCCAAATGCAACCCTGTTGCTAGGGAACAACCTTTCACAGCAACAAAAGGTTTCCTTTATCCTCAGTGAACGAGCCTGAGAGAATACCTCAGCAGTGCAGTCTGAGGACAGCAACTCAGAGCCATCCCGGCACATAACGGGCACGGTTTAAAGATGAAAACCTCATAATCATGCAGGTTATACCGGAAGGCCTGAGCTGACGAGTGACGGCGACTCTTTATGATGCTCTTTATGGACCAGAAACAGATGTGAACAACATTGAACTCTCATGCTTTTTGCACGACTGCACTCCGATTTGGAGCAATTTGCAGCACATCTATAAAACGGCCATTTGCATGTCAAATTTAAGGCAGTTCTTCAATAAGCACATGCTAGTGCATTTGTAGGTTTCAGCTTCTTCAAAGGCACGGGTGGTTGGAGAAGAAGTGAAAAAACAGGTTTCCTATGGTGAAGGATGCCTCTCGGCTAACAGTCGTTTGTTGTGTTGCTCCCTGGATTCGGTTACTGTGGGCGCAAACAATTCGTCCAGTAATCTGTTTATTAATAAACACCAATATTGATTCAAAAATGTCTTGGATTCCCAAAGTAATATTTCAGTGAATAAAAAACCATGGATGTTCAATGTTCTTTATGAAACCACGAATGCCAATTATACCTTTATTTGCATGTACTGACTAAATGTATTGACTTTTGTGTATTTATAAGCCACTGAAACGTCTGTGATTCGTCATTGTAATATACAGAAGCCTAGTCAACATTTGAAGTGGATCCAAACCTTTCATCAAAGTAATGCATGAATTATGAACAATACCCGTTCTTGTCTTCTATAGGACAACTTTGATGGACTTTTTTGATCCACTTCAAATGTTGACTAGATAAAATGAACATGCTTATGGGTTAAGCCCATGTCTAACCACTGTTTGATGCTTTACAAAGTTGTTGATTTTTCAACCTGTTAATCAAGAAAACTATTATAATGCTTTGCTTAAAAAAAATGAAAAATGAAAAATGAAATGAAATGAACATACCTTAAATAAAGGTAAAGTATATTTTTAAGTATACTTTATGCAGTAAGTATAATAATATCAGTGCACTAGAAGTGTAAATGTACTGTTTCAATGCAACTTGGGACTGAATTGGCCACTTTTTAGTGTATAAAGTATACTTTTACATATACTTTAAACTTTGAGTACACAGCTAGTTTACAACTAAGTTTTTTGTTTGTACTGCAAAGTGTTTGTAAAGCCTACTGATAGTTTACTATAGTCAAATACTTGTAGCACATTTTTAAGTTTATGAAAGTAGACTGTAGTATACTCTCAGTAAACGACTAATTTAATGTTTGATGATCACGTTATTTTACATTTGCATAAGCAATGCAATTGTTTCTTGTGAAAAAGTATTTAATATGCTACCCAATCAAAAGAGTAAACAGCCATGTATACTTAATTATACTTTTAATTATATCTCGAACAAAAGATTATAGGCCAAATATACTATAAGTGCATTTTTAAATATATTTCTAAGTAGAGTGAAAGTATGCTTTCTTATTTTTAGTTTAAAAGAATAACAAACTCGACTAAACTTATTTTTCGTAAGTTTCCAGGCCTAGTCCCTTTAAATGGCCCAAAACTTTTACGTTTGCTCCTTCTAAAGTTGTCAGCTAATGCTAGTTTAACCACATGCTATAATGGCCTCACTTGTTTTATGAATGAAAACAGCGGTGTGATGAGAATTAGCTTGTGTTTTCAAGAACTGACTGAAGTAAATGACATTCCCAAGCTGGCTTTGCATTTTCTCATTTCAAAAAGTGAAGTTTACTTTCTAAATGCATGTGATGCGTCCAGTAGCCTATTTTCTTTCATGATGGAAGTTCTGGTCTGTATGACGAGAAAAGAAGCAAGTAAATGTATGTGAAATGAGGAAGGAGGCCGATCTAATCTCTGAGGACAGGAGAAGACACTTCACACAACCAGATCTGCCTGTTTAATATTTCATGCATATACATTAGGTCTGTATGTCGTTATCAGGTCGCATCACTCCTCATCGGCATGTGATACATTTGTGTGTTATCATCATGAAAGAGCAGAAACGTTGCGGTTTGTGTTGTTTGCAGTTAAATATGGCGTCTAATATTTTGTGAAACTTAAAAAACGTTCCACTTTTCACTTTAGTTAATTGCATCAGTTGATGCATCAACTTTGTTCCATGCGTTCACGGTAAAAACATTTTCTACAACACATAAACAATACAACACATAATTTGTTTGTTTGTTTTTAAAGGGGAATCCAGATGAATAGTTCAATCCTCAGCAGTGATGAGAGAAGATGAGAGAAGATGTGACTGAAGCTGCAGAAATGAGATGTTGCTCAGCGGAGCGATCAGAAGAGTTCATGTCTCCATCTCTTGGTGACAGTCAGAATTGCGCGTGAAACTTCTGTGTGGAAATTATATTTAGTGTGTGATGCATAACATTTTTTTTTTTTTTTTATAATATTAAAAAAACCACTTAAAGCACCCATGCATAATATTAAAAAACCACTTAAAGCACCCATGCATTCCCATGCATTCCCAATTTTTTTATATATGTTTTTAGTTATTTTTAGTATATGTTAGCCTTACTGTTATCTATAAGGTAGTTTGCTCCAAAACAATGACAGAATTCACATTTAGAAGATATAAGCATTCAAAACTTACAGATTTTGATGATATATGGCGTATACATGCATAGCAGGAGAAGGTCAGAAAAACATTTCCAATGCACTGTCATTCCCACCCCATCTCAAACTGTGCATTGTGTTTCATTTTTTAAATTCTATGATGGAAATCATATTTGCAATAAAATGGCTTTTTTCCCCTTTCTGTCTAGCTATGGATAACTTCATAGCAAAAATTAAATAATAATAATAAAATATAGCATTTTAAGCATCCTAAAAAGACAGAATTCCAATTTTTCCCATAATTTGAAGAAATGAAAGCTTTATTGAAAATAAAACATAATAATTATATTCACTTCACACAGGCTATTAATAAGATTGGTTCTGGGCAAAACTGTATGGAAGTAAAATAATGACAAATGTTTTTGAAATAAAAAAGCTTGTTTTCATTGGTTTTTAATCCGTTTTTATGAATGAACGACTCTCTCACCCGTTGCTCTATAGTTCTCTTCTTCAACAGCCGCGTGCGCCCCCTGCTGGTGAACCGACTAACAGGAGATTATCAATCGGCAATCTACTGACATTCCTGCGTTCCCGGATGTCAATGTTGAAATTTCTGTCGAATTTGAACCACTGAATTTGTGGAAGCGAAGCGTCTGTTGAATATTATAGTTTGTATTTTTAAACAGAATGAATATTTTGGAAGTGAAATCTGAAAGGTGAATATGGATTATTGGTTTGTGGTTTGTTATTGGTTGATCTAATGATGTGAGTGACAGGTTAAAGCCCCGCCCTCGTCATCAGAGAAGAGACGAGATGCTGCAAGAGGAACTTATTCTGATTCAAGATTACCAGGAACATGAATTATAATGATGCGCACAGATAAAGCATTTACAATAAATACTGCAAGAATTGTTGATTTTAATTCCATTTTTTTATTTTTTTATTTTTTATTTTAAGATTAAAGGTCTGGGAAAAGGGCGAAACAACTAAATTATAAAATCATCTGAAAGCATGCTGACATTCACTCAATTCCCATTTGAAGAAACAACAATAATGTCCCAAAGAGGAACAACACAATTAACTTTGATTAAACACCTTTGCTGAAATGCAATATAACGTCTGAGTTTAACATTATGTGAGAATACACTCTACAGACACTCTGAAGAACAGGTCCTCTAGTTTTGAAGGATCACTACTGGATGGAAATAGTTGCATTAAGCAGGCAATCTGAAGCCATCTTGATTTATTGCATGTAGGTTAAGATGAAAATCACCCTGTGGAAGAAACATAATGCAATAAAGACATTTCAGGTCCGTGCTCACAGTAAATAAAAGCATGGATGTTTAAATGGAATGTAAAAGCCAAACCTTTAGAGGAAGGTCTACTTTTGACCTAAATGATGATTCTATGGTGATGAGTTCTGGAGAAATTAAAAGTAAATAAATTTTTCCTAATAATTTCACATTACATTCAACATACATATCATAAAAATGACAAACACAACCAAAACATTCCTGTGCTCACCTCCGCTCCTGCTTCCACAAAAAGTGAACCGTGGGAAATGAGGAAGACAGAGGGGTTCGTCCCGACTGATTACATGGATGTCTTTTAGCAGCAGCTCAACTGATGAATAAAGCTCATCGATGGACTGCCCTGTAAGAGAACACACAGTTAGGCTTGATTTCATTCATCTGAAATGATAATATTAATAAAGATTAAAATCTTACTCAGAATAAGGGCCAATCTGATAGTCATAGGATCAGTCAAACTGTTAGGGCAAGGCAGGAAAGTGAATCCTACATCCTGTAAAGGGTCTGAGACAATGAAATCAGAAAAAAAGGCAATTTGAAATACATTTTAAGATAAACTGAGCGGTTTGAATTGATTGAATATAAGAAGTCATTAGTTGATGTAAATGATTGACATCTCTCAATCAAACATCACAAAAATAACAAACATTCAGAAATGTGCATATAAATGTATACACCATTACGGTAAAATACTGCCAGCTGTGGTTGCCAGAAATTTACCGTAAAAAAATACGGTAGCAACATTTTAGAATTTACAGACTTTGCTTAAATTTACAGTAATAAACCATAATTAACCATCTGATATAATGTTAATTTATTGACCTATTGAAGTATTAATATCTGTTTTGTACCATAGTTATACACTAACAACCACCAATCACAGTGGTGATGAAAATCACATGATGAATTAATGCTCATCACAAGCAGCTCTTCACAAGAAATTAATATTAATATATAGAAGCTGCACAGTGTCATTCACACAAACACTAAACACCATCATGGTAACACACATGAAATTTCAAAAATTCAATAAACATTAATTTAACAACATTAAATGTAACATAAAACTCTAATGTCATAACTGATTAGAAAAAACTAAGAAAACTATGAAGAAACAGTTATTTCAGCAAAAATACATCAAATGTGAAGTGTCACGCAGGGAATTGTGGGAATGTCAATGTACGTTTTTTCACTGCAAATTATACAATGACTTGTTCTTTTTCACTTCCAAAAACTTAACGGTAAATTTACGGTATTGTACAGTAAAATTACATTAAATGTACCGTTAGATCTATCACAGTTGTTTACCGTATATAGTAAGGAAACTTTCTGTCAACCAATTAACAGTTTTTCACTGTAATATTTTTACAGTCTTTGACCGTTAAAATCACGGTCATTTTTTACAGTCAAGGCTGCATTTCATTGATCAAAAATACATTAAATATAGTAAATTTTAAATATAGCTGTTTTCTATGTGAATATAGTAAAGTGTAATTTATTATTGTGATCAAAGCTGTATTTTCAGCATCATTACTCCAGTCTTCAGTGTCAAATGATCCTTCAGAAATCATTCTAATATGATGATTTGATGCTCAAGAAACATTTATGGTTATTATCAATGTCGAAAACAGTTAATATCTTTGTGAAAACCGTGATAGTTTTTTTCAGGTATTTTGACCAATATAGTTCAAAAGCAAGGCATTTATTTGAAATAGAAATCATTTGTAAAATTACTTTAGTGTAACTTTTGATCAATTTAATGCATCCATGCTGAATAAAAGTATCAATTTCTGTTAAAAATGTCTCACTGACAGTGTGTGTGACACTGATCTCACCGCAGCTTCTGTAGGTCACCGTGAGTCTGTCTGAGGTGCACACTGTGTGAAGAGGCCATTGGTGATCCTGAGAGTAAACCCAATTCATCTGAACAATACTCAGAATCAGAACCAGCACATATTATCAACAGACGTAACTTCATAGCCTTTCAGTTAGACCCAGAATCTGACTTACTTCTCATGAATTTTAGGTGAAATACGCGGAACGAGGCAACTTAACTTCTCATTTGTGTCAAATGATAATGTCAGCGTGTCACAAGTTTCACTTCCCCGTATTCACTAACAAGGTTTTATTGACATGATCTCATACATAGACACTTCCTGAAATCCAACTGAATATAATATTTGTATTATTGTAATTTTTTAAGAATTATTTGTATATTTTGACACTGCTGGAGTGTTTTAATACCAAATGCATGCGTGGCACCATAAAGGATTGCATGGGAAAACATAATGGCATTGGGGACACATGTCTGCAGCAGGCGTTGGAAAGATCTACTAAGTTGCTGGCACTTTGAAAATGGACCAATACTTGGGGATCCTGCTGAACACAATGTAGCCAAGAATAGAGGATCTGTTTTGAGCTCAAATGTGTATTTTCCAACATGATAATGGTTCAAAACTGTCTTCAACTCCTCAGTCCCCTGACCTTAAAGCCATTGAAAACATGTGATAAGTCATGCAGGTCATCCAATGAAGCTCAACTTTGGGAAGAACTTAAGGAGGATTGGAAAGAAGTTGCAAAGCTGAAAAGCATGCACAATGCACTGCAGGAGAAAGGCTGCTGTAATCAAAAACATGGGAGAACCAATAAAATATGAATAACTGATTACATTGTTGTCAATGTATGCTTTTTTCCACTTGAGATGTTTGATTTCTATGCCTTTTTTTGCATTATAAAATAAAACACACATTTAATTGTATACTGGAGTTTGCCTTTCTTATCAAATTATTTAGTAATTTTAACCTTAACTCAATAAAACATAATCTTCATATTTTGATTGTTTAATAGAACCTGAAGTGTGATTAAAAGCAAATATTGTGCAAATATACTCCCCGGATATCACTTTTGGCCATTACTGTAGGCTCATCCATCCATTCAATCCAAAATCAAGTAAAGTCACACACATTCCAGCAATCATATTGTTTTCCAAAGCACTTTCTTAAAGTTCCCCTGTGGTGAAAATCAAGCCTTTAATGTGGTTCATATGTCTATGTGGTGTTTTTAATATGCTTTAAGTCAACACCATTGCCGAGTATTTTCTCCTTAAAGCCCGGGACACAAGCCGACGGACGGCCGTCGGGCAGTTTTTCCGCGTCGGACAACAAAGTTTTCTCAGTGCGTTCCGCACCGCCGGCAGAAATTGGTCCTCGTCTGCTTTTTTCCGGCCGATTCGACATGTTGAATCGGCGTCGGGCCGTCGGTGTGATGCTGCGTTCACACCAAACGCGAATCTGCGTCAAAATTCGCGCCTGCCGCGTCTAGTTATACGCGTGACCACTTTGTGTGCATTCGCGCGTCAAGAGTGAAATTGACGCGCGTAAAATCAAAAGTTTGAAGCGAAATTTATCCTAAAACTCCATCAGGTGACCTAATGGTGTCCTAAAACTCCATCAGGTGACCTAATGGTGTCCTAAAACTCCATCAGGTGACCTAATGGTGTCCTAAAACTCCATCAGGTGACCTAATGGTGTCCTAAAACTCCATCAGGTGACCTAATGGTGTCCTAAAACTCCATCAGGTGACCTAATGGTGTCCTAAAACTCCATCAGGTGACCTAATGGTGTCCTAAAACTCCATCAGGTGACCTAATGGTGTCCTAAAACTCCATCAGGTGACCTAATGGTGTCCTAAAACTCCATCAGGTGACCTAATGGTGTCCTAAAACTCCATCAGGTGACCTAATGGTGTCCTAAAACTCCATCAGGTGACCTAATGGTGTCCTAAAACTCCATCAGGTGACCTAATGGTGTCCTAAAACTCCATCAGGTGACCTAATGGTGTCCTAAAACTCCATCAGGTGACCTAATGGTGTCCTAAAACTCCATCAGGTGACCTAATGGTGTCCTAAAACTCCATCAGGTGACCTAATGGTGTCCTAAAACTCCATCAGGTGACCTAATGGTGTCCTAAAACTCCATCAGGTGACCTAATGGTGTCCTAAAACTCCATCAGGTGACCTAATGGTGTCCTAAAACTCCATCAGGTGACCTAATGGTGTCCTAAAACTCCATCAAGTGACCTAATGGTGTCCTAAAACTCCATCAGATGACCTAATGGAGAAAAAAAACCTTGGGAGAACCCAGGCTCAGTCGGGGGCCAGTTCTCCTCTGGCATTTATGAGATATTCTCAGTGCACGAGAATAATAGCAAAACAGCGAGCAAAGAAGTCAAAACACAGATAGAAGATAGAAGGCTATTCTAATGTTACATCATCTTACCTGAGTGTTCCTTGGCGAATATTTCAATATTAACATGAGCGAAGTGGAATAAAGAAAGTGTTTAGCAGGATTGATATTCAAAACGGTAAGCACACACTGCTTTGTTCATGTTTGTGGCCGGCTGCGTCGGTTTCCCTTTTTGAATGACCTTGTAACCAATCAGATCAACGTGTTATCGTCAACGAGTGGATCTCTGAGCTGCTGTGAGTGAGTGGAGGCGGGGATCATTTGCATATTCATAGAACCGCAAATACTAAATGAGGCAAGGGTGTCGAGTTACATTCAAATAATTTCAAGGCATGAAGAATTTTTTTTGTCCCCGGTTGCATCGAACACAAAGGCGTCATCTCCAAGATCATCGAGGACACTTAGAGGAACCAGGGAGAACTAGCAGTCCTTTGGCTTGACCTAACAAATGCTTATGGCACAGTGCCGCACAAGTTGGTCGACCACACACTCAGAGCCTATCACGTCCCCCAGAAGGTACAGCTGCTCCTCTGGAACTACTTCGGGCACTTCAAGATGCGCTTCACCTCTGGTGACTTCACTACCAACTGGCAGAGATTAGAGGTCAGAATTGTGACCGGATGTACCATCTCTGTGATTCTGTTCGAAGTGGCGATGAACCTCCTCGTCAAGTCAGTGGAGAAGCCCAGACGGGGAGCTGTGCTGTCAAGTGGAGTCCAACAGGTCCCAATCAGGGCTTTTATGGACGACTTGACAATAACAGCGAGGTCAGTCCCGGAGGGCAGATGGATCTTGGAAGATTTGGTAGAGCTCACCACAGCAGCTAGGATGGAGTTCAAACCCTCAAAATCTAGAAGCTTGGTCCTGAAGCGGGGCCATGTCCAGGACCGCTTCCGGTTTAAAATCGGTGAAGATACCATCCCAACAGTCACGGAGAGACCAGTAAAGAGCTTAGGGGGGTGGTACAGAGCCGACCTGACTGACAAAGCAAGCGTGAAGGAGATGCTCAACCAAGCAGAAGAATGGCTGAAAGCCCTGGAGAGGAGTGGCCTGCCCGGCAAGTACAAGGTATGGGCCAACATGGCATCCTTCCAAGGCTCCTGTGGCCACTGCTTGTGTATGAGGTCCCCTTGACAACAGTGGAGGCTTTGGAAAGGAGAATTACAGCTTCTCAGGAGGTGGCTGCCTGTCCCCAAAAGTTTTTGCTCTATAGACCTTATGCGCCAGAGAAACGAAGGCGCCGCCATCGCTTAAAACATGCAGACATCATGGGCACGGTGACCCAGGGGAGGCTGGGCCTGGGAGTGATCACCCGAGCAAGCTGAAAGGACCAGAAAGGGATGGTGCAGAAGGAGATTCGGACTGTGGAGGAAGAGAGCAGACAAGCCAGGGCAGTAGCCATGAAACAGCAAGGCAGCTGGACCTGGTGGGAAAGTGTACGAGGAAGATCCCTCAGCTGGAAGGACATCTGGAAAATGGATGGGCATCAGATAAAGTTCCTCCTCAGCTCCGTGTACTGCCAACACCAACAAACCTCCAAAGATGGAGACTGACAGAGGATCCCTCCTGTGCGCATGCAAGAGACCGGCAAACCTGGAGCACATTCTGTCATCCTGTCGGGCAGGCCTGACTGAAGAGAGGTTTAGGTGGCGCCATGATCCGGTGCTGGCACAACTGGCCGATGGACTGGAGAAGGAGAGGAAGTGGAAAAGAACCAAGGCCCAAGACAAAGGCCCCCACTTCATTGGCTTCCTCAGGCCAGGGGAGAAGGCAGGCAAGGAGGACAGATGTTTAGGGATCCTAGGTACGGCAGAGGACTGGGAGATGAGAGATGACCTCGGAAGGCAATTCAAGTTTCCAGAGGAGATTGCCGTAACCAGCCTCCGACCAGATATCATGCTCTGGTCCCAGGCAACAAGGCAGGTGGCCCTAATAGAGCTGACGGTACCCTGGGAGGAAAGGATCGAGGAGGCACATGAACGCAAGCTAGGGAAGTATCAGTGCCTCATCTCTGAGAGCCAGCAGAGGGGTTGGAGAGCCTGGAATCTACCGGTGGAGGTGGGTTGCAGGGGGTTCCCGGGACAGTCACTTTGGAGAGCATTGGGGACTCTTGAGGTCAGAGGGGCAACCCGCAAGAACCTGGTGAATAATATATCAAAGCAGGCAGAGACAGCATCCAGATGGCTTGGTTAAGAGGAGCGAGCGGTGGCTAAACCAGGCTGGCAGAGGGGGCGGGGGTCAGAGCTGAGTGGTGAAGTCCTTAATGACCGAGGGAGCAGTTCCAGGACGCTGGTTCTGCTGTCAAGCCCCATTGAGGTGTTGTGGGCAAGTTGATGAAACACCGGTGAAATGGGGTGCCCACTTGAAAACCCAGTGAAGCCAACAGGTCTGAACCATGCAGCTCTGCCCTCAGTTGAGGACGTCTGAGGGGAGCGACTTCTATGCTAGCCACCCATATAAGGAGCAGGACGTAACTCCTGCCAAGTGTGGTGGCTGCGATATACCCTATCGTTTAAAGACACCCCCTTTTACAAGATGTAAAATAAGACTCTGATGTCCCCAGAGTCTGTATGTTAAGTTTTAGCTCAAAATATTCCACAGATAATTTTTTATAGCATGTTAAAATTGTAACCCTTTTTGAGGGTGAGTAAAAACGCGTTGTTTTGTGTGTGTCCCTTTAAATGCAAAAGACCTGCTGCTCCGGGCACAGAGGGCGGAGCTACAAGAGCTTGCATGTTAGCAGCTTGCAGACATGCACTACAATGTCAGAAACTGTTCTGCCTTTTATGTTCAAACCGAAGTCGGACAATAATGGAGAGACTCAAGAAGAAGTGACAACATGTAGAATGCAACAGGACATTTCTGAATGGCTAGTTGATTAATTTATGTAGCTGATGTGGAGTTAACTAGTTAACCTAGAAGTGAAGTGAACTGGGAGCACTTCCCATAAACCCTGATGTACTCGTTAATGGTGTCTATGCTAATATTAGTCTCTCTGTTTATCCCGAGTTTTACCTGGACCCTGGACACGACGCAAACGCAGTCCTGAAGTGTCAACTAGTCTCTCCCTTGTGAAGGCCTCTTTCCCTTCCCTTTACCTTTGTACAGATAAAACGTTGTCAAATAATTCCAGTTCACATGGCTACGCATGAAGTGATAAATAATTCTGTATTATAAATGTACAAATAAATTAGAAAGGCCAGACAATTGTTAGGTCAATTTGTAAAGAAAGACTACACGCCTGTGCACATTTATATTCAAACGCGCATACCTATAGACTAAACACGTAATATGCATTTAGCTGGACAATAACTTTATTCTAGAGCTGCTGTAAAGCCAAAACAATCTCTGTTACTTTAATTTCCTATTATCACTGTAAAGCTGCTTTGAAACATCTATATTGTTAAAAAAGCTATATAAATGAAGGTGACTTGATTTGACTTCAAGTCATTGATTAGCATATTCTGTCATGATAATCTATAAATCACTCGTGTGGGAACGGTTGTAAGATGCCTACAGAGAGACATGCGATTGCATTTGTGCTACGTACTGTATTGCAATAAATGTGAAAAGATGGATGCGACAGCTTGAGCAGACTCACAAATGTGCTCGACTACAACAACTCTTCCTCTTCTCATGGATTATCCCCCTTTGTTGTGTTCCAGGGGCGGGGTTTATGTAAATTTTAGGGTTTGTGATGTCACTAACCCGGGAGGAAGCTTGTGTAGTCCCTACCAGTCGTTTGTTGTATTCCTTAAAAAGTAATTTCTGTAAAGGAAAATAACTCCCTTTGCTTTGAACTTTGCAGATGTTGTTTATGCTCAAACAGCAACATTACACACTAACTAAAGTTAAAAAAGTGAAATCATAATCAACCACTCCTTTAAATATGTCATTTTGGTGATCAAAGATGAATTTTAAGGGATACAATTATTGACTACAGTGATCTAAAGCTTATTTAGACTGGTGTAATAAAGCTTATAATTCTTGACCAACACTTGCTGGCTGATGAAGGAATTACTGTATATGTGAAGCATTGTTTGGTTTAAAAATACAAAGGTCATATGTATTCATATGTATTTACACTCTAAATGATTTCAATCTCAATGCATTTTTGCTGTAAAATGTCACTATCAGTTGTTTCATTGAGAGATGTCAATGATTCATGTGAACTGTTGATGATTGATTTCTGCAAATCACATTATATTATTTTCCTTTATTCTCAATTCAACACTCATTTCAACATACTGTGCGTAAATCTTATCATTAACGCTTTAGAGATATCTTCAAAAGACCTTAAGGACTCACTTCATAACTTTTATAATTAAATATCATAGGAATTGCTATAATACATTAATGTTATAATCTCATCTATATGTTATTTACAGTCTGGAATATGCTGCTGTCATCAAGAATCAGACGCAAGGTCACAGAGTTGTATGTCAGACTGACCTGATCTTGGTATCATCTCGACTTCGGACGCTCTGGTTCCATGGATGTGTTTTTCTCCAGTGGAAGAGGAAGTCCTGAGCCTTTATTAATCAGCATGAGGCTCTTCATGAGCACATCGGCCTGGAGCCTCCTCACATCAGCAGAACATCTACTCTTCTACACACACCGTGAGTTCTACGGTTTTTATAACTCTTTAGCATTAATACAAAAGTTTGGTTGTGTTTTAGTTGTGCTTTCCTCTTGCCATGCCTCACCTGAAATATCTAATATGTTTACCAAATGGGCAGTCTATAATGTCAGTAGATTTCTAACATTAAAATGATCTGTCCTCCAGACAAGCATCAAGGCATCTTGTATACATCATGTTATTACAACCCAACCTCACTTTGCCCTCGGTAAGAGGCCGTATTCCCTTTGCCAAATCAAATTTAGATGAGTATAGTCCATCTGAGTTTGAGGCTTTTGATGTTTTGAGGCCAAGGGGACCCCCGGATGAAGGTAAAGTCTTACCTGTGTTTGCATTTAAACATGCCCTAACCAAAATAATTTACCACAGTCTGTCAGCAAGTCTTTTTTCTTCTTCTAGAAACACAAGCTGCAAGTCTCTCAGTATTGAGCGTTGACATGCGTGTGACTGAGAACAAAGAAGACCACAACACTCACAAGTACGTGAGCTCCAACCTGATCGTGCGCAGGAATAAAGAGTTCACCATCATCATCCAATTTAACCGGGACTTCAATGAACAGCAGGACAATGTGGAGTTGGAGTTCATGATTGGTGAGATTCTGCATCCAATAAAAACTTAATGCATGATAAAGTACATCTGTAATGAAGAAGCAGGACATTACATTAGTACATGAAATATCACCATAGTCTAACACAGGTCATATCTGCTGTTCTGGTCATTTCACAGGCAGTTCACCTGATGAAAACATGGGCACCTACATGATTTTGCCCATCGGTAAAGAGAAACCTGAAGTGCGCTGGAAGAGTCGTGTGGTGGAAACACAAGGAAATTATGTGACCGTTGGAGTAACACCAGACGCCAGCTGCATCATTGGCCGGTTTCAAATCTTTGTTGTAGTAGTGAATGATTTGGGAAAAAGGCGAACTACGAGGAACACTGAAACTGATGTCTATGTGCTGTTCAATCCTTGGGACCCTGGTGAGTACAACAGTTACGGTTAAAGCAATAAGCCCTGTGAAGCCATGGTTTACAGTGAATTTAGAAAACCCCCTTAGCTGTCGAAATTCACTACTGTATAAACCATGGCTTCACAGGGCTGATTGCTTTTATAAAATGGTTAGTCTATAAAAAATATAATATTAAATATTGATGTAATGAGGTCAAAGGTCTATGTTTGTAGAGTAATTTACAACGGCTTTGAACGTGGCTCAACCAATAGAAATCAAGAGGCCCCTTTTATAAATTGTTGCACAGAAAACCATCCTACATTTGATATTACGAGCATTTCTGAAATTGTGAGCAACTGAATAGTGTCAGATCTCCGCCTTGTAAACGGCACCTAATTAATGTCATTAACTTATAAAACAGCACCAGTCAACGTCCAAAACCTTTACTTGAGAACGGTGAGCGGCAAGAATTGCTTAGATTTCCCAATACTCTCTGCAACAAGGAAAAGTATGTACGTTTGCTTAGACCCTGACATGGCACTAAGCACTTTTCCACGTCAAAGACGTTTTTGTAAATATGGATGTTAGCGTGGATTTTAGTGCACACATCCAGCAAACTTACATTTTTTGAGGAAGGATGTATATTGTATGTTTTTCTACCCAGCGGATGAGGTGTACATTCCCAGTAACCGACAGACAGGAGTATGTGATGAATGATGTGGGGACCATCTACATTGGAGAATTCAATTACTTTACCCCTCGGTCATGGAACTTTGGACAGGTTGGCAGTAATCCACCCACGGTCATGGAACTTTGGACAGGTTGGCAGTAATCCATTTTTTTTTTCAAGGAAATAACTTTTTTTCTCCTATTGAGCTCATGTCCATATGCCATCACTAAACTCTTTCCCTGCCAGAGTACTGTGTTTAAGTTGCAAGTCAGTGCCAGCATTTTTGGTCATATTCACAATTTTTTTATGGACCCCAGAATATTTTGTTGTGTGAATATGTAAACATTGAATACTTCAAAAGAAAGAACAGAGCTTCTGCTTTTAAAAAACAACAAAAAACATTTTATTCTAATCTTCTTTCTTTCAACACTTGAATGTGTGTAAATTTAATAAAAACCAACAACAATTCGAACAAAAAGCTGAGACAATCACATTTTTATCAAAGACTTCATCTGGATTGGATTCAGAACAATGAACAAAACATAGGCTGCGTTCGAAAACTTTAAAATGCTGCCTTCGGAGGACACATTCCAGGGTATGAAGGCATCAAGGTACGTCCGAATCCGATGTTAGCTTCACTTCTTCTCTCCTGAGATGCCTTCATCTGATAGATTTTTGAAGGCAGCATTGATATATCCTTCGCTACCTTTGATATCTCACAATCCTGTGCTTTCCATTTTGTGACAGCTGAGCTAAAAAATACAGATGGCGTCTGAAAGTTGTGAATGCTGGTCAATTTGTGTAAATGTAAATTTTTCACCAACGTTTTCCATTTCTGATGTCATTTTCAGCGAGAAATTACTACTGTAGCAATTAAATCATTCTTTAGTTCTCACCAAAGCTCATTAAACTGTTACGCTGCCTCAGAAGCTTGCCTGAAATCAGTTTCGTGAGGTGCCTTCATGTGCAAACGCTGCCTGCAGAGTCATTGCTAATAAGGCAGCGAAGCAACAAGTCAGCTGCCTATGTTTTCGGATGCAGACATAGATGGAGTCCATCAACAGCCCCAAAGCTTGATTTGTAGCTTATCCAGGTGTGTTTGATTAGTGTTGAAGCTGAATCCAAAATCCCTCTTTTCACCATTTGTAGTGGTGTCCGAAACCATAGTGGACGTTATCGAGTGCACTCATTCTATCCCACATTGCGGCGCCATAACGAGTGTACAGTCGATCTGCACTCAACGGCTGTCCGAGTTCGCTCACTCATATTCCTTCATTCCTTCAAGTGAACCGTATAAGTGGACTGACGTAGGGAATAGCGATCAAGGTTTATAGGGGGCAATTGGGACTGTCCATTCATTAAACGATGAGCTGACAAAATATTGAAGCCTCTCCATTGACATCCAACAAAAAAAAAAAGCCTCTGGTCTCCTTCACAGTATTACACAATTTTTTGCTGCCTCTGGTCTCCTTCACAGGATTACACAATTTTTTGCTGACCTTGAAGGCTTGCCTTGAAGCGACTTTGGATAAACTTTGGCCCTCCAGGACCAGGATTTGACACCCATGCATTAACTTCTTATGTGTTTTCCTGTAGTTTGAACAGGAGGTTCTGGATGCCTGTATTTTTGTTCTGGATTCTGGGAAAGTACCACTAGTTTACCGTGGAGGAGCCCTTGAAATTGTTCGGCAAGCATCAGCTCTGGTATGATTTTATAATTAGTAATCAAAGTATGGACTTTTCCACAAACCCATTTTACATGAATACACATACATATAATACATGTTGTTTATTTAGGCTTTTTGGTGTTATATTTCAGATGAACGCCAATGATGATTATGGCGTCCTGGTTGGCAACTGGAGTGACGATTACTCGGAAGGCACAGCACCGACTGCCTGGACCGGAAGTCCTGAAATCCTGCTAAAATATGCCAATGAGGGTGGTGAGCCTGTGCGCTTCGCTCAGTGCTGGGTGTTTGCCGGCGTGCTGAACACTTGTGAGTATGGCCACTTCGCATTATTTGGGGCGTCAAAAAGAAAGTTCTCTTACGAGAGGTCTCTCGTACTGCGTAAGTATCTTACGCTAGGGGAAAATCCCTTTTCCGCGAGATATTGAAGCCAAAAAATTATCCTTAA
>FLSR01004876.1:189457-200384 GCA_900092035.1 Leuciscus waleckii
CTTTCCTCGAGAAATTTGAAGCTAATAATTTAAAACGCAGTGCAGCTGCACAGCGAACACAGCAGAGCGTCTAGCTCGCCCATTGGCTGCGCTGCGGCAACTGCACAACCTATGGCCAAGCGCCTCTGACGCGCGACCCAATCAAGTGACTTGGGCCAGACATGTCAGAGCACGACTAAATGGGCGTGGCATAAGCCTATAAAGGAAGCCCATTCTGGCCATATAGCAGATTTTCTCTCCTTCAGCGACTCTTCACGTCTCTGACTCCTCTGAAGCCTTCGCCGTGGAAACAAGCCAAACAGCTAGAGCGAGCCTTACATATAGCGGACAGCGCCTTCAACTCACCTCGTAGCCGCTTCTCTTCTGTCGCTGCTCTCCTGAGGCCATCCGGCGAGAAAACAATATCCTTCATATCCTTCTAAGCATATTTACATGTTTCAAAAATGCCTCGTCCACTGTGCCTCATGTGGAGCCTCTCTGCACGAGGCGGATGGACCCTATGAGTGCGCCATGTGCCTGGGCTTCATCACGCATAGGCTGCACTTCACTTCCTGCACTCGCAGCTAGTTCTGTTTTCAGATGGCAAACCGCTCCCGCTTCCCCCGTTTCCTTCCCTCGTCGAGCCTCGACGGAAGAAGCATGTGGTTAGATGTTCGCGCGGCTAGCTCTCGTTCAGTCAAGAGAGCTACCCCACCCTCGCTCCCTCCCGTTCTGTACGTCACGCAGAGCACTCTCTGTGACTCAGACACAACAAGCGCGTTTTCACTGAAACACCCAAAGACAATATGTGCACAAATCACAACACAAGGGTATTAGGTCCCCCTATGCTAGGCGGCCCATCCCCAGTTGTCATTCAAACTCTAGCCACAAGGGTCGAGGCCTGGCAAGCCATCCCCGAAGTGTCAGTTTGGGTTATGAACATCATAAAGTGAGGTTATTCGCTCCAACTCGCTCACAGACCCCCACGATTTCAGGCGGTTGTCAAGACTTCGGTGAGAAGCAACGTAGCTCACGTGCTTCGCGCCGAAATACAAAACTACTAGCAAAATGAGCTCTCTCGTCAGAATATAATTATTATGAGAGAAAAGTCCATGATCTCCAGCTGACTGCAGTCAGTCAAGCTTCCTCCGATCTTTCTCTTCCCGTGCCAGAGGTGAGCTAGTCCAGCAATCTGAACCGGTTTCCTACATTTGAATTCAAAACATATCACTTGAATATGAAGTAAACATAAGTTCATTTCATTAATTTCATTTCATTTATTTATTTATTAAGCACTTTTACACAACTGGTCATTGAACAAAGTGCTGTACAAAACACATAGACAACCATAAAAACACACAACATTAACACCACAGTTAAATAACAGCGAAATAAACCCCTCAGTTAAATAACCTACATGAACAACTACTATACCCCATTAAATGCTAATGCTAGGAGGTATTCTTTAAGCTTGTGTTTAAAAACAGTTAATGTAGGTTCCAATCTGAGATCGTTTTTTTCTAAAATGTGGCTGGCGGTGGGATAAAGTGAGACAAATGCTGTGGGGTAAAGTGAGACATGAGGCACAAGTTAAGTTTAGTCATAAACATATTTAAACGTAATCTACATGACATATGTTTTATTTTTAATGTCATAAACATTGTAGAAAAGCCATCAAAAAGAGAAGGGGGAAGTAAAATCAGTAGCCTGGGGTGCAGTAGCTGAGGCAAAGAGGTGGAGCACCTTCTCCCTCTCACCTTGTCCTAATGGAGCGTTTGTCCCCTTCTCGACAAAACCCCCAAGGTCCGTTTTAGGACCGAGGTCGCTCCGACAGGAGCTCCGCACTCTCCCTGGGAGCCTGCTAGGGACTAAAGTCAGCATGGCAATCTCGTCCATCTGCAACCTCACGGACACTGTCCATTTTTGTTTTCGGAGGAGGACCTTCCTCCACCGCTTTTTCTCCAGTGGGCCCCAACTAACATACTTTCACCCCTAGCTCACCGGTATGCACGCCCTGGCACCGAGGGACTGGGTGTCCAAACCAGACCCTATTTACTGGAAGTCTCGCCCGCACAAATTGACTTTCTCTGGGCTGGGTCAGGCGGTTTCCCCACCCGGTCTGACCACCACGGTTCTCTGGTCTGTGTTCCTTGTCCAAGCGGAGCATTGTCCCTCCTCCACAAAGACCCAAAGGTCCGTTTTAGGACCGACTTTGCTCAGACGGAGATCCAGTGGTGGTGGACAAATCCGAATCTGGCCCAGGACGGGCCAGCCTCCTTGGGCTGGCCAGGGGAGGTCTGACTGCATTGAGCTTCCAAATGTATCACAATATTTTGGACATAGTTCTTTTTTTTTAGGAGGAATTTCCTCCAGCAGAATGGCACATTCAGAATGGCACATTCACCCTTATCAAGCCAAGGGCGTTGCACCTTCACTTAGATGCGCACCGGTGGGTCATCAAAATATTTTGCTTAATTGACCAATCCCCATGATTCTGTTACTAGTCCGACATTAGTTCTGGAATGTGTGGTTGTCAAGCTAGCTGTCAGGATTCTAACTGTTACAACATGTGTTGGGTAAAGTGAGACACAAGACCACTTTTTAAAAAACAATCATATTTTCACTGCCCTTCATCCTGAATTAATGGGAAATGTGTACATTTGACTGATATATCATTTTAGCTCGCTTAGAGGGGAACAAATGTAAAAAATTTCTCACTTTACCCCACTCTCCCCTACCTGTCAAAAGCCTTGCAGCAGCATTCTGGACTAGCTGTAAACGATCAATCAATGTTTTATTTATGCCGACATATAGTGAATTGCAGTAATCTAGTCTTGTAAATATAAAAGCATGAATAAGTTTTTCGAGATCACACGTGGACAAAAAAGGTTTCACCTTCGCTATTAATCTCAAATGATAAAAACAAGACTTAACCACAGAATAAATCTGTTTCTCAAACTTGAGAACACTGTCAAAGAGAACTCCTAAATTTCGCACTAATGGCTTACAGAAGGGGGCTAAATCACCCAGATCAACAAAATTATTAGGAACTCCAAACCACACAACTTCAGTTTTCTCTTCATTTAGTTTTAAAAAATTTTAGATAACCATGATTTGATGTCATGTATACAGTCCCACAACGACTCTATTTGGTTCTTACTGTTCTTTTTCAGAGGGAGATAGATTTGCATATCGTCTGCATAAAAGTGAAAGGGGATTCCATGCTTGCTAAAAATTGCCCAAGGGGTTCCTTCATGAGAAGCATATTAACATGTGATGTTTTATACAGGACTGTGTCCACACCCACCCGCTCAGAGGAAGACGACGACTTAGTTGAATACGGCATCAGGGCTGTGCAACGCAAGGCTGAGCTTAAACGAAAAATTAGCTATAAATTAAGTGAATTTTGTATATTCTGATTGTTTCAGTTCAAATGAATTTGAGATTTTGAAATATTGTCACCTTCCTAAAATAATCAAAATGACTTGGCCAATTATTTT
This sequence comes from Leuciscus waleckii, assembly GCA_900092035.1. NCBI lineage: Eukaryota > Metazoa > Chordata > Actinopteri > Cypriniformes > Leuciscidae > Leuciscus > Leuciscus waleckii. The sequence goes on from FLSR01004876.1 coordinate 192,937, forward strand.
AGGAAGGTGAAGATATGCAATATCTACTGCTTGTAAATTGTGTGGAGTAAGTTTTTCTTTTGTGTGTTCTCTCTTTCTTTCTCAGTTTTTTATTTAGGGAATCATAAAGAGGGCCATCATATACCTCAGAAGGAAAGTGCCATATCTGAAAGAGAGCTGAAGGCAGAAAATAATCGGATAACTTTGCACCAGAATGCACCAAAGGCCAAAAAAGCGTAATTACTTTTACTTCATCGTTAAATGTTGATTTGTAAATAATCCAGTTTCAGTTTATATGGATCTGATTGCCAGACACTGACACTGAGCCGCCCCTCCAGAACACAGCTATTTTCCTTATCCATTTAAAACTAAAATATATTTTATATCATCACATTTTATTCATAAATTGTTTTATTTACACAAGGTACTTTTTTTACTCATTATGTAGTTTTAGTCAGGGGCAGGAGCCATCACTAGACTATGAAAATGCCACAGTCAGAGCTTACCATTAAATCAACAGGGAGTGATGAGGAGCTTTTGTGCTGAAGTAGAAAAATGGGTAAATACACACAAACACATTTACATATAAAGACCCTCTGATGTCACTGTGTCTTCTGTACAGTTCTGTCTCAGAAGATTACAGACTAATCATGTGTTCTACAGGAAATGGAATCAAGTGAAGATTCACAAGAGGAGCTCCAGTACTCTCACTTGAAGGCCTGGGTCCAAAAAAATATTCAACAGGGTCACAGACGGTCTCTATCAAAAGAGCTTCTCCAAGTTTAAGGACCCCGTTAAACAGGTGGAAGTGGTAATAATGCACAAATATTAAAAATAATTAAAATCTTGAATCTTGAAATAATCTGTATTTGTTGTTGATATGTTGTTGTTTTTTAAATGAAAATGAGCTACAGTAAAGATTTAAAGTTGGCACACAGCAATGTGTGATAAAATGCAACACAAGCTGATGTTTTTTTCACAACTGCTTTAATCAATTACTTTTTTTGTTTGTTGTTGTTGTAATTTTCCCTCCAGGTTCAGGACTTTTTTCGGCTTGCGAGAGTCCAACAGTCTGACAAAGCCGAGACGAACCCACAACAAGATTAAGAGCTGGATGGTGATGGTGGCCTAGTTTTGGGGAATTTTGAAACATTAAATAATACATTTAAAGTAAATTAGCTTAGTCAGGTTTGAGAAATCCTTACTCCATTTGGAACTTTATCCCTTCCCATATGTTTTCTAACTTTGGTAATATACATTTTCTTCTTAATTGTAATTATAACATTGACAAAATACCAGTAAAATTATCAGAATTTCGTCGCCAGGCCTTTTTATCTTCATCTAACTTTTCACCACATAAGTATTATACACTCACCTAAAGGATTATTAGGAACACCTGTTCAATTTCTCATTAATGCAATTATCTAACCAACCAATCACATGGCAGTTGCTTCAACGCATTTAGGGGTGTGGTCCTGGTCAAGAAAATCTCCTGAACTCCAAACTGAATGTCAGAATGGGAAAGAAAGGTGATTTAAGCAAATTTGAGCGTGGCATGGTTGTTGGTGCCAGACGGGCCGGTCTGAGTATTTCCACAGTATTAGTATGGTGTTCCTAATAATCCTTTTGGTGAGTGTATATTGAATAAATCATAAATCATTGTTTTTGAAATATTGGTTTGAAAATGGCATTATATTGGTAGATCAGTTATTTAATTTAAATGGTTTTCTTTTCACTTACATGAGTTTTTGGCACATTATAAGATTCCTGTAACACCAGGGGACTATGCAAAAGTTTTTGATGCAATATCTTCTGAAATCTGTATGCTATTTAGACATCAGAAAAGACTTGCCATTCAGCAATGACCCCCACCCTGTAAGTTCTAATGTAGGTAATAATAGTTTTTCCCCTTAACTCACAAAACAGATCCATAAGAGCATTAATTCAAAGAAACAATGTGTCTTTGCCTTATATACTCATACAATATAGGCCTTATTCGCAAACACCGGAAGTAGATAACCGCGGCCATATTGTTGACATGACATCTGTCCTGCCCCTAGCCGCACGCAGATTTGAGTTGAGGGGAGCAGTAGCCTAATGGCTTCATCTCGTCGGTATCAAGAGAAAATACGCTTGATTGGTGTGGACCCATATCAAATAGACCCAATAGCCTTAAGTAAAGATCCGTCCTTATTGCCAGCCGTAACTTATCCGGATATTTATAACTATCTCGTTCATACAGTATCCGCATACACTTCACAGGAGCTGAAAGCCTTCAAGTCACTCGAATCATACAACTACTTCATCTCTGGCAAAGTCGGCAACCTTCCTACTTTTGTTCCACCAAGGACATCGTCAAACATGATGTCGTGATCGCAGAGGTATGTAAATGTTTTTTTTTTATGTGATGTGTGCACGGGGTTGCATCAGCTGTGTGTAAGTTATATCTTAAAGTCGACACTAGAGGCTTTGTAACTACTAAGAGAGAGGAAAGGAGAGGGGGCGGCGCGGGCGCGCTCGAAAAGTCGCAAAGTGTTGTGTGTGTGTGTGTGTGAGGCACGGGCGCAATCGAACAGTGGAAACATTAAAACTTACTCCGTCATTTTGTTTATACAGGACATCATTCAAACTGCAAAGTGTTTACTGTTAATTAAAATTAAAGTATTGCTGTGGGGAGTTGGCTGAAAGTTTAGCATATTTATCCTAGCTAGCCACAAGTCTCTCCTGCGCTGGCTCAACTTCTCTGTCTCCATCCCTTCACGTTTTCTGACAGTCAGTATCGCATAAAAACTAACTCCGGGGTTCTTATTACTGTTGTTAGAACAGCCGTGTATTACACAACACACCATCGCGCTGTTTAAAAAAAAAAATACAGCTATAATACCATGGATAATACCGACGCTGCCTCGCTTGTCAATTGACAGACTGACAGTTGCCGTGGTTTCTATGTCAACAACATGGCCGCCGCGAACATTGATGACGTAGATCGAATAAGAACTATATTAATTAGATAAGATTATTTGGATTGATTTGGACTTTTGGATCTGGACTGGATTGCTTTTTGATTTGGATTGCCCTTTTGGATTTGTTTGCTTTTTGTGACCTCTTCCATTTTCCTGGTAATGGAGCCAGCAAGAAAGAGGGAATCCTCCCCTGTCTGGGCTCAACAGAAGCATCAATGTCCTCATTTATACCAGCTGGCACTGTCCTCATTTATACCAGCTGGCACTGTCCTCATTTATACCAGCTGGCACTGTCCTCATTTATACCAGCTGGCACTGTCCTCATTTATACCAGCTGGCACTGTCCTCATTTATACCAGCTGGCACTGTCCTCATTTATACCAGCTGGCACTGTCCTCATTTATACCAGCTGGCACTGTCCTCATTTATACCAGCTGGCACTGTCCTCATTTATACCAGCTGGCACTGTGTTACTGATAGTGCTTAACTGTAGGAATGACAGAAAGGTGATAAAGTTTTTAATTATATTTATTATTTTTGGCTGTTGCCATTGCTCTAAATACAAACCCTTCACCAAACACCAACACCCTATCCCTTCCCCCCTAATCCCACCTTAAACCCAAATACCAACACCAAATTACCTAAAATCACCAAAAAATGCAAAGATTTTACAAAAACAAAAATACACAATAACAACAAAGAATAATAGCCTAAGTAGTGAAAAATAAATGTTGGTTATTTAAATGTAATATATTGATTAACTTTCAAAGTACAGCACTCTCACAAACACATCAACCAGACTGAGGCAACAATGACTCGTTAAATACGATCTGGAGTTCGAGGCTTCTGACACCCAAAGCGAAACGCGCACGTGATTGGACAGAAAGTGAGGCTTCGTTTGTCATCGATCACGTCACGTGACTCTAGTAAACCGATACACACCCCGATATGGGGCTTCACTAGAAATTGTGTCGCTTGTGTGATACGCGCATCGAAGCTTCAGTGTCGTATACGTAACATCTACACTTGGTGCTGGCTCGGCAGAACTGCGGATCGTAGGCTATCACACAAGTTTATAAGTGACCATTTAGTACAGTTATAGGCATCTAAAGATTTATATGCCCTCAGTTTCTCTATCAGGTAGGTGTAGAAGTCAGGCCACTCAACCGGAGGTAGCGTTAACGTTAATCCTGTCAGATCGTCATCCATTGACTGAGCGTGTACGTGTCAAAGTACTTAACATTAAAATAACTTTTGCAAATAACAGTTGCGGTCCTGGACAGTGAGTGACCTTGCACATTAAGATAAAATCGGATTTTCTCCCGTCATTATTAAAAAACAAGCTCCCAAAACTTGCAAACTAATAGTCCAGGCGTTTTAAGCCAAAATGGGGGTCAACCGTGAACAAACTGCAACAGAATCAAACTCAACTGATTTTGTATCCTCCATATGTCCTGAGTAAGGAAAAAAAGGCCAAAAGAATCCCATTAGGGGAAAGTTCCGAAAAAGACCCAAATATATCCTATTCATACGCCTGTACATTCTCTTTCTCACATGAATAGGGTAAAAAAAATTTACCTTTAGATATCACCATGAAAATTACTGAGTTGATTAATACTCAGTCTTATATCAAGATACTTATATACAAGTTTTTTTTAATTGTTTGTTAACATGGACAAATGGTGCATAATCTAATTACAGATGTGCTAATTTGCATAAATCCCACAACAGATGTAAACATTGGGTATAGCCAGGAGAAAATGTCTTGTTGAATCTTGTTCACATATAACAGTAAAAGACTAAATGTTAAGGTCTGAATGGAACCCATTTATATTTTTAGTTTTATAGAACAGCAATGATCAATGTGTTTTGCCTCCAGAATGGTGACTTACTGGACCATGCTAACCAGATAAACCTTTACCTATTGGTTCAAACCAATCCAGTCATCTTAGATCCACTTTATTTTGCAATGTGGAAGTAAAAAAGTATTTTCTTTAAATGTGTGAGACTTCTGACTCATTAATCACTTAGGGAAAAAACTAAGAATATCAAAGTGCAGTAAACGGTAAAACTATTTGCACTACAAACTACTACTTTTATGTTCCCCAGAATAAATGAAGTCACATAATTTTAAGGTTTAGTTGAACTAATTCTCTAAAGTCGGCATGAAATGGAAGTCACAATAGTCTTTTCTTACCTTTTGTGATGTACAGTAACTGAAATGGCTTCTTGAACAAGAAAAATTGCAGGGCGTGACTTGATTTTGTCCATCGGGAATTGATTGGATGGTTGTGGTTAGCTAATGCTGTGATCTCATGTGAGTGACAGGTTGTCTGATTAAAAATTAGGCACATGAATTAAAGAAATTATAATAATGACGTACACTGATACATAATTTATGATAAACCTGCAATATTCCATAAAAAAATTAATAAGAACTGCCATTTTGATTTCACGGTGACTTTAACCCAGCCATTCCTTTCCTCTTCAGCAGACCTTGACTCCTCATTCGCCTCCTGTGAACACGTACCTCTGCAAACCCTCGCAGACATTTCCTGTTACTCCCCAGCATATTGTACAGTAAGGTCTGATTTACTGGGTGGGCCAGGAGACTCCCGCCCTTGATATGTCCCTCAGGAGCCGTTATTGTCCTAGCCTGAGCACTGGGCTGCAGTGAGGCCCCTCATTGAGCCTGGGAACACGGACAGAATGCGTGTTAGCTCACAAGAACAGCTCTGACCTCCAATGGGTGGCATATGGCTGTCAGAGGAGGTGCCTGTATATTGGATTTGTTTTATTGTCTTGAGGTCAAGCGATAGAAATCAATTAGGCAGGGAAGGACTGGTTGAGAGAATGACAGAATGAGGAGCATGACATCATTAGATAACAGTTATGATGATTAGGGACATTGGATAAAGGACTGAGGGAGACAGAGGAAGAATAAGAGAGAAAAAGACCATGCAAGTGATTTAAACAAATTAATCTAATTAAAGGGACCAAAAATTAAAATTAAAAAAAAAAAAAAAAAAAAAAAAACCCCCAAAAATGTCTTTCCGGAACCCCTATTTCCATTACATTTATGAAGGGTTCATTGCTAGGTTTCTTTTAACAACACAAATCGAGCACTGGTTTGGCTTGATTTGGACGGCATGATGTGGATGGTGACGTCATTGGCCAGAATTATAGGCTATTTGTAATTTCTAAGGAGGTGAAATAGATACAATGTTCATTTAACAGCACAAATCAGCACAAACGAAAGGCAGGATTATTTCATAATACACAAACCCATTACATCTGTGGAACCCGAAAGCTTGACCTCTGACCCACTTTCTGTACAATCTGAATTTTAGAATATTAATTTGGTGTTCCAACTTTCTTCTTCATCATGTAAAACTTCATTTAAAAACATTATCCAATTTCTATCAACAAGCTCTTAAGTCCTGGAAGTTCTGTTATGTACATAACTTTTCCCCACATAAAGAAATTTGTGGAATAATGCTTATATTACAGTTAACCAGAAATCTCTTTATTTACAGAGTTGGAAAGATAAAGGAATTGGAGTGGACATTAACAGTAAAAAGTGCACCAATAAATTTATTAGAAATCTATTTTATAAAAATAGATCTTTTCAGCCTAGAGGGAAATCTTTCTGGAATATTTGGTTCCCAGAGATTATCTGGAAAAAAGATTGGTTGCTTCCCTTTCGGATTTGTATATCTAACAAACATCGGGAATTACATTTGAAAGTACTTCATAATATTTATGTTAGTAACTATACATTATCAAAATGTATGGATATTGGTGAAAATGTTTCATTTTGTTCTGATCAGCCAGAAAGAATTCTTCATCTTTTCTTTGAATGTTATCATTCAAGAAAATTCTGGGAAGATCTATCTAAACATGTTCAACAGAAATCTGGTGTTAGGAGACCATCAAATGAACTGAAATGGTACAACATAACATACAAAAACCATAGAGACGCAGTGACAGTGCATATCAACTTAAAGGGATACTTCAGGATTTAGCATTAAGCTTTTGTATTAGTAGAAAACCTGTAGTATTTTCGAATTACCGCGCTTTCCACCCTCATATCCCCCTGAGACAAGAGATTTATGCATTTTTTGTCTGGAAGAAATCCTCCGATGACGCAAAAATCGTCATTTTGCGTCATCAGAGGATTTTTTGGCCAGAGGCTAAAGACTACAGCCAGTAGGAGGAGCTGTCCCGCATGTCTTCAACCAGCCCAAAGGGGGTGGGATCACATTTACAGAATGTACACAGTGTCAGCCATCTTTCTTTGGAAGCTAATGGCGCTTTTCCACTGCATGGTACGGTACGGCACGGCACGGTTCGGTACGGCTCACTTATGGCTAGGGTTGGTACCGAAACCCGGTTCCAATAGGGAACCGGTTCCGACGTAAACGGTAGTATCGAGACCGAATAAGAACGCAACTTTCGGTGCCTGATTTCGGTGCCTGACTTTTTTCACCGCCCCCTATAAAACAT
>FLSR01004876.1:212370-247931 GCA_900092035.1 Leuciscus waleckii
GTGTTGTGTGTGTGTGTGTGTGTGTGTGTGTGTGTGTGTGTGTGTGTCTTTCCATTCTCTGTGACATATTACATATTAGTATTATGAGAAAATGCAGGTCATTAAGCACCAGGTTTAATGGCTAGAGTTCAGTGTGGGTGATGTTAGAAACACATTCACAGAGAAAAAGCTCACATCCATTCTCTCTCATCTCACACATTGCATCCACTTCCTCTCTCACTTGGTTGTCTGTTTCTTCTCACTCAGTTTCCAGTGTGTCTCAAAGCATGGTCTCTCTCAACTTCCCATTTCTGTTTTTGTGTAACTCCATTTTTTTTTGTCACACTAAGCTCTCAGCTTCCTGTTTATGTTTTCTGTGTATCAACTTTTTTTTTTCTTTAGCTACTTCTCTTTCCTGTTTCTCTCAGCTTCATGTTTACCACAGTTTGTAATTTTTTCTTAGCTTCCTGTATCACCAAATTCTGTCTCTATACTTCTTGTTTCTTTCAGTTCCCTTTCAAAGTAGAACTCGTACTGCGTCAGGGTGATTGATGCTTTGGGAAACGCCTCAAGCATGACCGGTACCTGAAGCATGTGTGCAAAATGCCAGTCTCGATTAGAAATAGTAGGACAGTGACGTCAAAGACGTGCCAGCTTAGCTATAAAAGGAGCGCATAGAAAGCACTTTCTCAGTTTTCATTGCCTTCAGGAAGCCGTCTGTCTGTGTGTGCGTGTGGGGAAAAAAAAGTTAAGCACGAGTGAGCGCAAGTTCAGAAAGTGTGCTCCACCATTCGAGAGGTTCATCACACCTAATGATCCTCACGAGCTATGTGTGATGTGCCTTGGAGCGGAGTGAAGAAACTCCGCTCTCACCTGGCTCTGTTTTCGGGGGACGAGAGCCAGGCATCTGCACCTCGCGGTGCTGGACCCGCAGCTGCCGAGGCTGCACGTCGTCTGCACGTCGTCTGCACGTGTGTGGTTTGCAGATGGATTTGGCCAACGCAAAACAAACGATAAAAGCGACCGTGTGCTGGCATTTTTGTTGTTTACTTGAATATTTAAAACCCAAGCATCAATGTTTTACCACAGGTTTACAATAAAAAGTGATACATTGATCATTATGAATGTCAAAATTGCACATTAGTCACACTAAATTACCGTTAAGTCTATTTCACAAAAGAAAGAGGACACACTTACTTATTCAGTCAAGGCTGTTTCTATTTATTTGGTAGTTACAGGACATATTTACATTACATTTAGAAAGAATGATAATTTCTACAAACATGCCACCAAAAATACAACCTGAGGAGCTTTAGCAGTAGGCTACAGATATTTTCAGTCAGAGAAACAGAGGAAGCTCCCGAAAAGAAAGTTGCTTTATTTTATGATAGTCATAGGCTACTGACAGATAAAATAAAAACATGATTGTGATAGCCTTTATGATTTGTCTGATTTCTTTAAGTGTTCATATATACTATGTTTACTATGGTAATGGTTAGCGGCATGACTTTTGCATTGCAAATAAATATTTCTACCTTATACGGTGATCAGAATCCACATCGGAACACAAACAGAAGGCATTCAAACATGAAAGTGAGTTTTGAGGTAAATTATTTTAAAAGTCTTTAATGCTGACAGAATCATCCGGCGCTGCCATCTCCCGACTCACGTAAACCCAGCCTCTGTTCGTAACCACTCCTCTAGCCCGAGCTGGCCCGCTTTGGACCAAGGTATTCGATGGGCCAGAAAATCCTGGCCGTTTGCCTCGAGTAAGCCCCGATCAAGCCCCGGAAGTGACAGTGGATACGCGACTGGCCCTGGGACGCACTAGCACGCCCGGCCCTGGCCCTGGCCAAACGCAGCTCTTGATGCCCCGGTTTAGACTGCTGGGCTTTTCGGGTCTGCCGTTGAGATGGTCGTCCGTAAGTTCAGGGAGGTGAGGATTAAGTCACCGGTGTTTGACCGTACGTCTGAACCTGTCACTGGACCCAGCTGGCGACAGGTTCAGAAAGAGAGCATGGATGCTAGAGCCCCACCTCCGAGGATTAGGGGTTCTAAGCAGTAGCCTCACACTAAGCAGAGAAGTGACCTCAGGAGGGTGATTGAAAGCACTGAAGTTCCCTTTTGTAGTTTTGTTTCGGCTTTATTTTAATTCTATTCCAACTGGGGGTTGGGGTTCAAGAGGTTGTTTAAAAAAAAAGAGAAAAAGAAAGAACAATAAATATATCTGTTTATGTGCTGCGGATCTTATTCACCCTGTGTTATCCAAAAGTCAGTCTCCTAGCCCCCTCTTATGGCTATAGGGTGCTATTAAGTAATACTGTGAATTTTGACACAGTTTTTAGGAATTTGGGCAGTATCGCGCTTCGCATTCCCACTTCATATATCTGATGTCTACACAGAATGTTATTTCTGTTAAATCTGTTATTAAATATTCTAATAATGTTATTAGATTTTTTCCTAAAACAGCATAGAAGATGGGCTATTCTGCTGCACGCGCCCCACTTCTTCAGCTGCTGTGATTTTACACTGTTTTTAAGATGCGTCAATAACCACGACCCCGTGCGAGTTCCACTTCGAAAGGGAATGTATCTGGTTAGGACTGTAACCGTGGTTCCCTAAGAAGGGGAACGAGACACTGTGTCACATTGCCATACCTCGGGCACGCCTACTCACCATGCCTTCTTGGCATCCATTTTATAGCTAAGCCGACACTCCTATGACGTCACTGTCCTACTATGGCCAATCGAGATTGATGTTTTGCACACATGCTTTCAGCTACCGGTCACACTGGAGGCATTCCCCAAAGCATCAATCACCATGTTGCAGTGTCTCGTTCCCCCTTTTCAGGGTACCATGGTTACAGTCGTAACCAGAGACTTTTTCTCTGTATCTCAATTTCTTATTTTTCTTAGCTTCCTGTCTCTCCCAAATTCACATTTCTGTTTCCTGTGTATTTTATTTTCCTTTTTTTAGCTTCCTGTCTCACCTAGTTTACTGTTTGGTCTGTGTACCATGTTCATTCGTTTTTTGATTTAATATTGAAAGTAGAAAAACGTGGTAGAAAAAAAGTTTTTTTCCCCCAAAAAACTAAAAACAAGTATTCAGCTTGATTTTTCGTTTTTCGTTCTCAGGTAGAAAAAATTATAAACAGCTTGAATATTCAATTTCTGCACGTGGGCGGGAATGAAACACCCCTTTTCTCTGATTTGTCAGCCAAAGATCAAACTGTTCCGTCATCAGTTCTTCCTCAGTTCCGCACATCAGAATAATAGTCATAATGGTTAGAGTCAGACATTCAGTTCCGGCAAGAAACTGCACTTTCTTCCACCCTCAATACTCACGACTGTGGTGCCCTTGAGCAAGGCACCTAACCCCTAATTGCTCCCTTGGTGCCACAGCAAATTGCTGCCCACTGCTCTGTGTGTGTGTCCACGGTTTACACTGTGTGTGTTCATTACTCACTGCTCCTAATGTGTGTAGAGGACATCTACATGCTCCTAAATGCAGAGGACAAATCCCGAGTACGGGTTACCATAGTTGTTTTCAGTCACAGTCTTATAAAATGTATATCAGTATCTGTATATCTCAGTTTCATATCTCTCCATTTCCTCTTTAACCTTGTTTACTGTCTCTCTATTTTACTCAGTTTCTCCTGTTTACTTTTTGCTCTCTCATCTTCCTGTCTTACCTTACCTTTTTTTCCCCTCTGTTTGGCATCTTTCTGTCTCACTCTGTTTCCAGTATCTTGTCTGGCTCAAGTCAGTTCTAGTGTTAATTAAGGCATACTGATAAATATCTGAAGCTTCTGAAGACAGCAAAAGATAAAGAGTAACAGGAAATGGTGAAAAATTATGTAAGATGAGTTTCTGTCACAAACTCCTTTACTGTTAATGTTTTCTGTTCTATTGTTTCTGACAGGAGCAGGCTACCAGTCAGACTCTCTCATCTCCAAATCTGATTTATGAAACATTTCAGGTCACCATCATAATGAGGTACCTGTATCAGGGCTAAATGAGGTCAGCATGAAGGGCTTTACTCAGGAGGTTGATTATGAATAATGACAGATACTATTAAAATTATGAAACGTCAGTTGTGTGATGTTTGAGAAAAAAAATAAAAATTAAATCGAGATTTTCAGAAGGAACCGTTTGAGTAATTCAGGAGCAGATTGGTGCTGAAGTTACTTTTAAACTGCAGCTTGTCAACTATTTATTCATTGTTGAAGTTGCAATGAAATGGAAGTAGCGACATATGTTTTCTTCTGTATTGGGATGTAAATCAGAATGAAACAGATTATCAATAAGAAAATGTAGCAAATTAGCTCTATGAAATATTAATAATCAATAATAACTGGTTATAATTGATTATGAATATTTGGATCAGTTAGTATAATTAACTTACTGTCGTAAATTAATATTACAATCAATTAACCTCTTTGTCTCGTGAACACTCAGGATTAATTGTTTATTAACTCTAAGAAATGTAAATTTCCGGGGTATGGGAAATGTCTTTCTTAGTTTACAGTACTACTAAGAGCAGTAACCAAGATCTAAATGATTAGGACTCCATTATGAGCTTGAGACACGGACAACTTTACGTGTGACATGAACAAGATTTTATTAACTAGTCTAAACACTTAAACTACTCTAACATACACACACATACATGCATACAGTTTACCAAGGGAAAGAGAGAGCTGAAGCAGAATACAGGAAAGCAAGAAATTATAGCATTGTTTGAAATTCAGCAGATCAACAGCCTTGAGCAAACCATCAGTTTTGTTCTAACACGCCCTTCTTTAGGGGTAAGGATACTTAATGCATCAAATAATGAGACTAAGTTTGATACTTGCATGTCTCGCCCATTTGAATGAAACTGTCCTGATGCAATCTGTTGAGGCTCCAGTTGATCTTTCCTGATGTGGTCTTGATGAGAGAGAACCAGTGGTTTTCAGAGTATCTTTTGGTGAATGGAAAGACAAGGCCGCAGCCTGGCACAAGCTTGGTGGGTCCTTAGAAGCTTCTAGTTCAGCATCATCTTCACGTCAGCATTTCAGAAAGGGACTAAGCGAGAGCTAAGAGCTGATCAGTGACTTTAAAGCGTGAAGATGGCACAACCTCTGGATGTGTGTGAGCCAATGAAAATATTTCCCTTTGGAGGGCAATTTTATGACCCATTGTGTTCTAGCAGGGCATTTGAATATGTACTTTCATTGGGTGTTTAAGAAAAGAATATTTAAGATTCTTATAATACTAATGCGTCACAAAGTTAGCAAAATGTAATGTAAATTGACAAATCGGAGACGAAGATTGGAGTTTACAGATACGAAATATGCCACACATATGATTTTAGTTGACCATAGTATGCAAAGTCTGAAACATTAACCCAATAGAGTTTACAAGAATACAAAAACACACCACATAAAAGGAAAATCATGAGATGGGAAAATTAGATACATGTTTACACATTTCTCAAGTGGTTATATATAGAATAGGATTACAGGGTTTATTTCTCCTCCTCTGCAAGAATTTAAGTGAGAGTTGCGGCTCTCTGGAAATTCCTTTTGGTCGTAAAACTCTTATAGTCTCAGATGTCCTGTAACAAGACAACGAGTTTTGCCAGTGTGTTAGCTTCATTTGGGATGTTAGTTTTTGGGGGAAGTTTCACAGGCATTTGTTAGGAGAGTGAGTTTGCTGGATTATTCATTAAATAAATGAATAATTTGTGTGTGTCTGATTGGTCCAGACGCTACAAAAAAAAATGTTTTGTCACTTAGTGTAGGTTGTTGATCGGATCGAGGCAGATCTGAATGTGGGCTTGTAGTCGATTGTAAGAAAGAGATGGGGTTCAAGTGGACTAAATAACTGAAAAATCAAACATACTGTACATCACCCAAAATAAGGCTTTACTGAAGTTACCCAGTTATGCTAATGTTTCCATTAATTTGGGAAAACGGTATATCTGTATAGGGTATATACAGTGGGTACGGAAAGTATTCAGACCCCCTTAAATTTTTCACTCTTTGTTAGAGAAGTATGGAAGCTTATGGGTAGCAATATTCAATTTGAAATGTAATATGCAAAATGACAATGCAATATGTAAAATGGCAATGCATTTCTGTATTTAAATTTAAATTTTCCCATACATTTGTGCAACGTTTGGTGCAAAATGAAAATGAAATTATATAATTTACATTTGCCATTTCATACACTAGTTTTAATATGTAAATTGAATACATATTTTAACGCTTTATAAGTTGCAAAATTAAAATTAAAATGTATTACAGAAATGATTAGATATGTTTAACACGTTCAAGCAAAAACTGTGGCAAAATTGTAATTTAAATGTAATTTTTTCTTAATTGCATTTACACTCACAGTTAAGACACTTGCGATTGCATTTCCATTAAGTGTCCCGCAATGAATGTAGCAAAATTCAATGTGCAATTTGAAAATGCATTCTGAGCCGATCACGTGCCCGCCCCGCCCTGTCAATCACTGCATGAAGTAGTGGCTCGGCAACAGGTAAACATAGGCTTTGGTGTGTATTTTGAGGTGTTGGAAGGAAACACGGCGGCGGCAGAGCTGATACGAGCGTTAAATTACTAGCAGAGAAGTGGAGCGTGGACAGAGAAATGGTAGTGTTTCCGATAATGATACATGCATTATCTTTATTCTTATTAGCCTACTATTAACTGTAATACCCAATAATGTTGGAGATCCTATAGTTTTTCCTTACAAATGCATAGGCCTATTACTCTGAGATCACATAATATGACAAAGCTCCATTGGTATTCGGTATTAATAGCTACCGAAAAATGTGACCGCTCTTTATTTATTTATAACTGACTGTAATGTTCAATAAAGTGAAGAATGTGATGTGTGACCATCTCTGTTTATTCAGCTGTATAATCATAAAATATGAGGCAGACATGCGAGTCCCTTTCCATTTTATAAAGCATATTGATAAGGTATTAATCATAGACTGTAAAAAAAATAGGTATTAATACATATGTACATGGTCACGGAATCTGACGGATCAAATTCATCGACCTAGCCTTTTTTGGATGAATGTGGAGCAGGTCGAGGGCTGGTGACGTCATCGTCTATAATTCAGTGTCTAATATTTTAAACAATGAAGCAGCACACGAAACTTTAACCGGCACAAACAAACGAGACTATTTTGGGTGAATGTGGAGCAGGTTGGGGGGGCTGAGTGACCTCAGAATGACCAATAAATATTATTTTAATATTTAAGAAACCAAAGCAGCACAAAATAAACGTTTATCGGCGCAAATTAGAACAAACATACAAGTCTATTTTGGGTGAATGTGGACTACTTTGCCGACGTTTTGCATTGGATTGGGGGCGGGGCCAACTTCACGCAGTCATTTTGCATATTACATTTCAAATTGAAATTTGCTACCCATATGCTTCCATAGAGAAGAGCCATTTGCTAAAACCAAGCCATTTGCTAAAATCATTTAAAGGTGCTATATGTAGTTTTCTACTAAAATGAATCCTTTTTTTATTGCCTGTGTGTGAAGGGGTTGTAATCTCACATTTAAATGATCCACTTTGCAGGTTTTGCTATTACCTCGGAAAGCAAGAATTCTTAATTTTATTGAAGGTGCCGCTCGGATTTACCACGAAATCCAGTGACGTGACATGCATATGCGCTCCCGAGCCTCTCGCCTCGTCTACTGACTTTGCACTCAACAGCGACGACACTGCAACTTATGACATGATAACACTAAGAAACGTAAGCTAAATGATAACACTAAAACACTGCACACTGAAAAATGGCGGATGGTCGATCGGGTGTGGTTGCTGCTCTGTTACTCTACACGCTAATCTTACAGTTTGTCCATCCAGCAAATGTCTCATTTAACCCTTTCACACGTAAGTTTAAAATATTCTGGCTGACCCCCCAGCGTGAGTTTTTCAAGGCGACCGTTATTTAGAAAGGATTATTATTGCCTCTTCCTTTGACATCAGTGTGTATTTTACGAACTCTAATGTATTGTTTTTTTAGTACTTATATGTCTGAAACCTAAAATAAACATTATGTGGTTGAAAACACTGAAAAGTTGTGATATATGACAGCTCTGAGCGCGCCTGTCTCTGGCTCCGCGCCAGCCAACGCGCGAAAGCACATTTGAATTTAGCAGTTGATCACGTCATGCACTGACCGTTCTAATCACACCGGTGTGATCGTACGCTCCAGGGACCAGCTTAGACTGATCACACCGGTGTGATCGTACGTGCGAAAGGGTTAAACAGTCTCATAATAACATAGATTTAAAAAAAAAACCCCGATAATTATGAACATAGGATCTTTTATAAACAAACAAACATGATAAATTGCTTCTCTGGATATGGAGAGTATGCGTTCACTATCACCTTCTTAACTACAAGTCGGTTTTACCGAAGAAAATTGGAAGGAACAGTGCGCAAACAACTACACAATAATGCTGTGATAATAGCCATCTGTTTACTTTTGTCCGGGGACATTCACCAGTGCCCTGGTCCAACCATTGTAACAGATGAGGGACGCATTGTTGACAGTTTCATCAGCAACTCTACCACTACTCAGGTATGTAGCTCATTCAGAGACTACTCATGTTTTGAAACTAGACAGCAACCTTACACTGTGTGCCGTGTGCCCTACCCGAGCTCCATAGAGGATCCGATGATGGCCCAGCTGAGCTTTGAGACCAATCTGGCTCGGTCGACGGGCATTGCTCCTTGTGAACATCTGGAGCAAAACACATGGAGGGGAGGGTTGTCGTTGCCATCGGAGCACCTTTGTTCCCCGGAAGCTTTGGCGGACGAGTGGCGGGTTCGATCCGTTGGCGTGTTGGTCTCGACTGACGGTCAACCATCGATGGATTCGCGGACGGTAGAGCCGGTGGGGATTTACTCTGTGTCGAGGGCGGCACTTTCTCAGGTCGCGGTCGGAGGCAGTGACTGTTTGCACGCAAGTTCAAGTGATATGGAGTTGAACGATAAACTTGATGTACATGATAATAAGAAGAAGCGTGTAGTGGTTAACAGAGCAATACAAAAGAATCGGAAATGTAAAGTTTTTCAAACGGTAAATAACTCTAGAATTATTTGGGATCTGAATGTAAAACCGAAGGGTATATTAGGTGGACACCTAAATATACGAAGTTTAAAATCAAAAAGTGATCAGATTAATCATATACTATTAGAATCTAATTTAGACTTCCTCTGTTTATCGGAAACCTGGCTTCATGACAATTCTCCATCAGCTGCTCTAATGTCCCGGGTATGATTTCTATAGGAAGGATCGAATTGAAAAGAAAGGAGGTGGCGTAATGATTTATGTGAGAGACACTATCCATTGTAATGAGATTATATGGCAAAATCCTATTGATTTAGAATGTATAGGTTTAAATATGATTCTATCACCTCAGATGTCTTTTACACTATTAGTTATTTACCGAGCACCTGCTTTAAATAACAGTTTTTATGATGAACTTAAGAACGTATTATGTCAATGTGATTTTAAGAAGGAAGTTATTGTTATGGGTGATTTTAATTTAAATTGGGAAGACGCATCTATAAGGAAGAAGCTTAAGCAAGTCGTTGATGGTTTTAATTTAGTCCAACTGATCAAAGCTCCAACACGAATAACAAATACCACTAGTACTCAAATTGACCTAATATTTAGTAACAGACCGGAAAGAATTATAAAGTCATATAATATGATAACAGGGTTGTCAGACCATAATATGGTGCTTATTTCTAGAAAATTAACGAGCAAACGATTTACTACACATGCCAGTAATAAGGAATTTTTCAGTATTCCAAAAAATAAGCAAAACGAGTTTAAATCAGCAATTGAAAATATGAATTGGGAAGATTTGGTATCATCTAATATAGATTTAGAAATATCTAGTCAGATCTTTACAGAAAAGCTACAATCTACAATTAGTGATTTTTCAATCAAGATGAAATACAAGTACAAGAAACAGTTCCTCCCCTGGGTAAACGACAATATTAAAATATTAATGAAAGAACGGGATAATGCTTTAAAATTAGCGACAAGATCAAAGATGATCCATGATAGAAATAAATTTGTAATGTTAAGAAATAAGGTAGTAAGACCATTAAAGAAAGCAAAGGCAGATTATTTTATCACAATTATTGAAAACGCACATGGTAACTCAAAAATAATATGGAGACAGGTTAAAAAACTGACCGGTCAAAAGAATATTAAAACAAGTATAACTGAATTAAAGATTAATGATATACTTCTACAGAGCCCGATTGATGTGCACAGGCCCTTATCACTATTTTGTTGAGTCAGTGGATAAAATAGCCCAAAGTTTTACTGTACAACAACCTTATCTACAAACAATTAATGCAAGTGACACAGCTTTGGTATTAAGACCAGTAAATAAGTTAGAGGTTGAAAGAGTAGTCATGTCTCTGAAGTCCTCAAGGGCTAAGGATATTTATGGTATGGACACACTTTTACTGAAACAAATTAGTTCCTCAATAGTTAACCCTCTAACACATATCATTAATAGTTCATTGGATCAAGGGATATTCCCTAGTTCTTGGAAACCAGCGGTTGTGGCTCCTATATTTAAGGGAGGCGACACTCGCTTACCTTGTAATTATAGGGCCATCAGTCTCCTACCTACAATATCAAAGGTTTTTGAAAAACTAGTGGCTAAACAAATTATTGATCATCTTAATAATAGTTCTTTCCAGTTACATCCGATGCAATTTGGTTTTAGGGCAAATCACTCAACAGAAACTGCAATATGTTACTTTACAGAAAAGGTAAAAGCATTAATGGATAAAGGTGGAGTGGTAGGGGCTGTATTTCTTGACTTACAGAAAGCATTTGATACTTTAAACCATAATAACCTTTTGCATAAACTGTATGATTTAAATTTTTCTACACATTTTGTACATTTAATCAAATCTTACCTTTCTTCCCGTTCTCAATTAGTAAAAATTTATAATTTTAAATCTAATCCATTAGGTCTATCAACTGGTGTTCCACAAGGGTCCATACTGGGCCCAATTCTTTTTAGCATGTATATTAATGATTTACCCAAGGAGTGTGAACAATGTAATGTCATAATGTATGCTGACGACATGGTAAAAATGCAGAAGAGGTTGCAAAAAAGTTGACAGACGCTATGGTAAAAGTTACATCCTGGCTCAATCAGAGTTTTCTGAAGTTAAATGTGTCAAAAACAGTTTGTATGTTCTTTTCTAAAAGACATAGGCCTGATACAAAGCAGGACATTTTTATTTCAGGAGAAAGATTACAGGGTTGTTTCAGAATGTAAATATCTAGGGGTACATCTGGACTCCTGTCTTGGTTTTAAAACCCACATAAAAAAAGTTTGCAACAAGATTAAATTTAACTTGGTTAATTTTAGGTTTATTAGAAACCGTTTATCAAATGAGGCAGCAAAGATATATTTCCATTCTATGATTCTTTCTCATGTCACATATTGTTTGACAAGCTGGTCAAATACACATTTGATAGTCCTAAAACCATTAGAATCATTATATAAACAAGCACTTAAAATTTTAGATAAAAAACAATTCAGTTTTCATCATTGTCACATTTTAAATAAGTATAACTTGTTTAACTGGGAAAATCTAATCAACTTTAAAAATGTTTGTTTAGTTCATAAGATTATGCATGGTTTGGCTCCTCCTCCTTTGGCTGATTTTATTAAATTTAAATCTATTGAAAACAGAATTACAAGAGGTGCAATTAGAGCGGATTGTATAATTCCACGTAGGAAAACATCGTTTGGTCAAGCAGTTTTCTCATACAGAGCTTCACATCAGTGGAATACTGTACCTCACTCAATTAGAGAGTGCTCATCATTTAACTCTTTTAAGCTTAATCTTAAGAAATGGCTTCTTCATAACCAACAATGTGAACATTAATGCTGCTCCTTTATTATTATTATTATTATTATTATTATTATTAGTATTAACGTAAGTACACATTGATGGCCTAAGACACGAAACGAGCGATTTGTGTGAGAAAACGAACAGTATTTATATCTTTTTTACCTCTTATACGCAGCCATGTCCAAGTGATCTTATCTGACGTTTACGCAGACTGGTGCATAGATATATTCACTAGATGTCGCCTTAAAGACATTCGTTCCAATGAACTGCCGTAGACAAGGCGACATCTAGTGTGTATATATCTATGCACCAGTAGAATTCTCGCCTGCCACGGGGGAGACCCGGGTCCGATTCCCGGCCAATGCAGAAATTGACATCTGGTGTGCCAGAGGTCTGGTTTTTTTAAGTTTTATCATGTCACTTCTGCTAATCCATATAACTGATGGCAATTGTAAGCTCAAGGGCAATCAACTGCCATTATGAATCTCGTCATCATTATGCAGCCCCATATTATAAGCCCCTCGTAAAAGAGGTTTTTACTCAAGATCAATAAATGTTCCTCATCTTCCATCTCTTGATCGATGTGAACAGGGAGTGAAGGTATGCTTCCTGGTAAGAGATGGAAGATGAGGAACATTTATTGATCTTGAGTAAAAACCTCTTTTACGAGGGGCTTATAATATGGGGCTGCATAATGATGACAAGATTAATAATGGCAGTTGATTGCCCTAGAGCTTACAGTACCATCAGTAACCTGCAGGACATAGACTTTCACTTGCAAACTGTGCCAACGTGACCACGTGGGACAGATTGTAGCTGCTCAGAATTAGTCTAGTCGTGATGTGCGCAGCTTCCTAGATCGTCAACCAGAGACTGTCAAATTTGCCCTGTCTCTGATCACTGTTCAGAGCTGGCTCTAGAGGGCACCCAACAAAACCACAGTGACAGACCTTTTAACCGAGAGTCAAGACCATTCCAAGCCAGCAGAGAGCAGCACAACCGTGATGGTGCTCGTCCTAAGCACCAGAGCGGGCGCTGTGAAAGATTCTGGGACAGGCCACGTCCATCCAACAACCCAAAGGGTGGAACCACATGGGAAGCCAGCCGACGGCCCAGAAATAGGCGACCCCCATTGGCCAGAGCATCAAGCCCAGACAGCCAGCAGCGGAACCCCTCTCGGCATGCCCCAGGCAAGCCCAAGTCCGAGTCTACATCAGAGAAAAACAGTGCGGCCACGTCTGAGACAGCAGAGATCCTGAGGGTTCTGAAAGAGTTTCTCCAGAAGAAACCTCACAAGGGAGACAAAAAGGACAGGCCAGACTCCTTATGACTAAGTGTAAGGCCTGAAACCAACATCCTTCCTGACTGCCCTCAGATTGAACAGAACTAGCTATCACATCACTAAGTGACCCAAACATCTCAGCTGAACACGGCACATCCTGAACAAGACAACCCATTCCTCACACCAGCGAACAAAACCCCAGGGTACCAGAAAGTGCTGTTTTGGTTGTCTGCCTCAGCAACGGGCCACACAATACCTGCCCTAACTGCATATTGATCGCCAGCTGATCGACTTCAGACCGCTGAAAATTTGGGCTCAAGTGCGAGAACCTCTCCCCCTTCAGCCACCCAGGTCACCTGAGCCAGACTGTCAGGTCACAGAGGTCACAGGAACACAGCACCAGAGCAAGGTTCAAGTTCGCTACTCTGCACATTTCAGCTCACCAAAGACTCTGATTCCAGATAACTGACCTGCAGCTGAAGATGTAACCACTACTGACATTATACTTGCAATATGGGCAGACAATCAACCATCAGCCTCTCACTATTCAATGCTCTCATTGAAGACACACCGAACCTTCATTTTGCCAGCAAAGCGCACCTGTTTTCCTTTCA
The DNA here is from genome assembly GCA_900092035.1 of Leuciscus waleckii. Lineage (NCBI taxonomy): Eukaryota > Metazoa > Chordata > Actinopteri > Cypriniformes > Leuciscidae > Leuciscus > Leuciscus waleckii. Next base: position 226,167 of record FLSR01004876.1, read on the forward strand.
ACTCATGCCCATCAACCATGGTGGCTGACAAGGGTATCTGCGCTTTGAACTTGAAATGGAACTACCGGTGTCTGACCTATTACTTCCTGGTCCTTCCGGACCCGCCCCATGATGTCTACTTTGGAGCAGACATCTTGATTTGCCTCTAGGCTCATGTGGACATTATTAATGAGGTGGTGTTGGCCCCATTGACTTTATAGCCCTCTGTTGTTCCAATCAACACTGAGAACCACCTGTCAGGTCAGAGCATTCCAGAGGTCTGCACCCTAATCAATGAACAGGAAACTGTGGTACCAGCTTACACCAAAGGGGTCGCTGTTCGGCTCAACATGCGATGTGGTCAAACCTTAACCCACATGCTGGGCTTCTTCCAACCTTCACCTGAATGCGTGGAACTTGGACTCACACTGGAAGCCACACCCCTTGCTGAAGTGTCATCCCGTGTAGTCTACATCCTCTTCAACAACTGCACAGCTATGGACATAACAATTCCCAAGGCTCATCGGCTGGGATGGCTAATAAGTCACGACTTCCATGACTTTGAACTCACCTTACCAATCATTGGGCCCATCCCATCTTCGATGATATCAGAAGGGAGCACAGACAACACAGTGTTCACAGCACCCTTCAAAATCATCTTCATCACTTCTGTCATGCCAGTGGCCAAAGACCAGGAATGCAGAACGGAGCTGACAGAGGACCAACACCTTGCAGCATACACAGTCTCCAACCAGACTGCCTGCGAGACTGATGAAACTGCTGCACCTCTGACTGCCAACACGACAGAGGACACATTGACAGAGGAGCCGCATCCAGGATTTGAGTCTCAAGTTCAGCAAATTCTAAAAGACGCAGACGCCATTAAGGACAATGCAGACCGACAAAAACTAGACAAGTAGTTTATAAGTTCAAAGCGTAATTTGCCAAAGACTTTTAGATTGTGGTCTAACCAACCTCCACACCGTGCGTATCCCAACGCACCCTACTGCTCCCCCCACTTTTGTCAAGCAATACAAGATTCCCATCGCATCACACGAACCCGTGCAAGAGATCATCGAATCCATGCTTGAGAAAGGTGTCATCCGTCCATGCAACAGCACCTATTCTGCCCCCATCTGACCCGTCCTCAAACCAAACGGCAAGTGGCGACCCACCATTGACTACAGGAAACTGAATCAACAGGTGCCACTGTCACGATGGCCCATGACCCAGCTGAAATAAGAAATACCCAGAATCAGAGGAGCTACAATCTTCTCTATGCTTGATGTGGCCTCCAGATTTTGGACCATACCAGTGCATCCAGAAGATCAGCACAAGCTAGCTTTCACGTTTGGCAACCAACAAATCACCTTCACCAGGTGTCTGTTCGGCTATGCCAACTTGCCAGCTGAGTTCAACATATTCCTGAACAAAGCATGCCCAGATGCCAGAATGAGAGGTAACCTCATCTACATAGATGATGTTCTCATGAAGAGCACAACAGTGGCTGACCACCTGAAAGAGATAGACTATGTTTTGTACCAATTATCCACCGCCAGCGCCAAGATCGCCCTCCACAAAGGACAGTGGTGTCGAACCAAGGTCAATTACGTGGGCCTACTCATCGGATCACAGGGCATTGAACCACAGTCCAGCCGTATTCAAGCCATTCAAAACATCAAGCCATCCACCAACATCTCAGAGCTGCAAAGTTCTCTAGGGGTGTGCAATTACTCACAGCAATTCATCGAAAACTACTCAGACATTGCAAGGCCTCTTTGCAAGACATTGCAATAATTGCATTAATGAGAAATTGAACAGGTGTTCCTAATAATCCTTCGCCATTTCTACTCCAAAGGATGGTAAACATAGTATAATACATTTTATTGTAACCTACTATATACACTCACCTAAAGGATTATTAGGAACACCGTTCAATTTCTCATTAATGCAATTATCTAATCAACCAATCACTGGCAGTTGCTTCAATGCATTTAGGGGTGTGGTCCTGGTCAAGACAATCTCCTGAACTCCAAACTGAATGTCAGAATGGGAAAGAAAGGTGATTTAAGCAATTTTGAGCGTGGCATGGTTGTTGGTGCCAGACGGGCAGGTCTGAGTATTTCACAATCTGCTCAGTTACTGGGATTTTCACGCACAACCATTTCTAGGGTTTACAAAGAATGGTGTGAAAAGGGAAAAACATCCAGTATGCAGGCAGTCCTGTGGGCGAAAATGCCTTGTTGATGCTAGAGGTCAGAGGAGAATGGGCCGACTGATTCAAGCTGATAGAAGAGCAACTTTGACTGAAATAACCACTCGTTACAACCGAGGTATGCAGCAAAGCATTTGTGAAGCCACAACATGCACAACCTTGAGGCGGATGGGCTACAACAGCAGAAGACCCCACCGGGTACCACTCATCTCCACTACAAATAGGAAAAAGAGGCTACAATTTGCACAAGCTCACCAAAATTGGACAGTTGAAGACTGGAAAAATGTTGCCTGGTCTGATGAGTCTCGATTTCTGTTGAGACATTCAGATGGTAGAGTCAGAATTTGGCGTAAACAGAATGAGAACATGGATCCATCATGCCTTGTTACCACTGTGCAGGCTGGTGGTGGTGGTGTAATGATGTGATTTTCTTGGCACACTTTAGGGCCCTTAGTGCCAATTGGGCATCGTTTAAATGCCACGGCCTACCTGAGCATTGTTTCTGACCATGTCCATCCCTTTATGACCACCATGTACCCATCCTCTGATGGCTACTTCCAGCAGGATAAAGCACCATGTCACAAATCTCGAATCATTTCAAATTGGTTTCTTGAACATGACAATGAGTTCACTGTACTAAAATGGCCCCCACAGTCACCAGATCTCAACCCAATAGAGCATCTTTGGGATGTGGTGGAACGGGAGCTTCGTGCCCTGGATGTGCATCCCACAAATCTCCTCAACTGCAAGATGCTATCCTATCAATATGGGCCAACATTTTAAAGAATGCTTTCAGCACCTTGTTGAATCAATTCCACGTAGAATTAAGGCAGTTCTGAAGGCGAAAGGGGGTCAAACACAGTATTAGTATGGTGTTCCTAATAATCCTTTAGGTGAGTGTATATGTATATTTGTGTGTGTGTGTGTGTGTGTGTGTGTGTGTTACCTACTTGTATTACTATTACTATCATTTTCTATAATTTGTATTTTTCTATTTTCTATTATTATTTAAAAATATAATATATAATAATAATAATCCATGATTCGTGAGTAGTTTCTTTTTATTTATATGTATCTACAAAAAAAAGAAAAAATGCTCAAAAGAAAAGCACTTGTGTCACCTTTCCCACACCTGCGTGTCAAGGGATATATGTCAGTTCTCTATTAAGGTAAGATGTGTATATTTCATTTTATATTAACCAAGTTGTATTGTTGCTGTTACGGACAGCACTGAGCACAGTGATTGAGGATCCAAATGCAGTTTATTGATAGCATAATCCAAAGTCACAGTCCATTAAACAGGCAAATGGTCAGAGCACAGTTAATCAGTCCAAACAAACATACAGATCCAGAGGGCAAGACAGGAACGAGAAATCCAAGACACGGGCAGAAATCAAACCTCCAGGAACAACAGAAAACAAGGAAATGCTCAGTAATGCTTTGATAATTGTCACATTTTAAATAAGTATAACTTGTTTAACTGGGCAAATCTAATCAACTTTAAAAATGTTTGTTTAGTTCATAAGATTATGCATGGTTTGGCTCCTCCTCCTTTGGCTGATTTTATTGAATTTAAATCTATTGAAAACAGAATTACAAGAGGTGCAATTAGAGCGGATTGTATAATTCCACGTTGGAAAACAGCGTTTGGTCAAGCTGTTTTCTCATACAGAGCTTCACATCAGTGGAATACTGTACCTCACTCAATTAGAGAGTGCTCATCATTTAACTCTTTTAAGCTTAATCTTAAGAAATGGCTTCTCATAACCAACAATGTGAACATTAATGCTGGTCCTCTATTTTATTATTATTATTAATCTTATTATAGACCTAATCAGTCATATTTAACTCGTAACAATATTTTTTTATTGTGTGTATATATTGTCTTTTTGTATAATATGTTTAATTATATTTTACAGAGGTGTTTACAAGTTCTAGTTTTATGATTGTTGTAGTGTATTGTTGTAATGTTTAACCCTTTTTTCTAGTTTAGAGCCTAATAACATCTGGCAAAGGGACTACCAATCCTTGGTACTAGCCTTCGGGCTAATTTGGGTACATTTACATTTATGAATGTTAATTAATGTACACTGTCCCTTTTCTAAAAAAAAATAAATAAAAAAAACACAAGTCAAGGCTTCGAAGTTACAAACAACTGAACTGGTATAAATAGACAAAGAGATAATGAGGTGATGAGAAAAACAGCCACACATGATGACATTGCAATGATGAATAAATACCACTTAAAGTGGTAAGAGTGTCCTCTGCTGGCGTACAAGGGAACGTGCAGCTGGTGGATGTAACAGTTGCTTTTATATAATTGGATAATTTTTTTATATTTAGGAATTCAGTAATGCCAGGTTCAAGAAATAACGTGCCCCATGGCAAAATATGCCCTTCTACAACCACTGCTTCTTCCAGTTTTATCTTTGCGTCTAAGAAGAACAGAGACTTGACTACCATGCACTAAATAAAATACATTTTCGGTATCCTCTTCCCTATATCCTCTTCCCTTCCCTCTATCCTATGGTCTACACTGATAACATCTTATAGTGTACTCACAGACCCTGGCTGAACATTCCCAGCACACTTTGAATTCCAGCTCTTCACCAGTCATCAGTCCAGTTCTTTTAATATAGCATCAGTGAACACAGTATCCAGATGGACGAGGGGAAAGTAGAGGCAGTCTGCAACTGGCCCTTAAAAACTCTTCCTACAGTAAATGTTTTTATAGCTTTATTGGAAACTGTTTTGAAGGAGACTTGCGCTTGTATTTTCTGTTGAAAACTGTTATGCTTTTGTTGTAGTTTATTGTATTATTTGTGTGATTGTAAACTATTTGTTGTTGCTGCCATTTTGAGCCATGCAGGTCTCCCTGGAAGAAGAGATGTTGTGTCTCAATGGGATATTCTCCTGGTTAAACAGAGGAATATACATGTACAGTACAGGCCAAAGGTTTGGACACATTACTATCTTTAATGTTTTTGAAAGAAGTTTCTTCTGCTCATCAAGCCTGCATTTATTTGATCAAAAATACAGAAAAAAGGGACAAATTTATTTATTTGACAAATTCATTTCCTTAAAGGAGAACTCCGGTCAATTTTAACATTGAGCTCATTTTGTTGTAAATTTGGAGTGCTGTCAATACAGAGAACAATGACAAAAATCGGTGTTGCCAACACCGTGTTATCCTCTTTTTAAAATTTGCACCCTGTTGACTTCAATGGGTGATTATTAAAGTAATATAATGTGATTCATTTCATTTAATGTGAGCATTTTGTTAATTAATCAGCATATAACATTTTTAAATGACATATTATGTTTAAAGGAGCTGTATGTAAGAAATGTATTTCAATTAATCATAAAATGGCCCTGATATGTCACTAGACATTAAGAAATCATGTTCATTTCAAATACTTATATCACTGACAACAGTAGTCCGGCCAGGATATTGTCATTTAAAAAGTGAAGTTGCAGCCCTCAACTGATGTTGATGTTGTCATGTTGTGTTTTGGCCTGAAGCTCCACCCTCCGGCTATCTACTAATCACGAAGTCAGTAGTGTTTCGGCATCCGGGTTGCCAGCTCTGCTCTAGTTACCACAGCTGCAGCTACAAACGTTCGTGCTGGATCCGGCAGCCTATCTGGCAACCTCGAGTCAGGGGGGAGGGGGAGGGGATACACCGCTCTACAGTAATTTGAACGTGATTGCAGTACCAGTTTTGGCCATAATCTTACATATGGCTCCTTTAAGTAAACTGTCACATTGTAAAGTAAAAAACAAAAATGGACAAGCAGAGGGCGCTTCCTCTGGCTTTGATCGAGGGTGAGAGTTGTATAAACACTCAGGAGACAGGGAAAAAGAGAGCCATGTGGGTACATGAGACCCTTAGAAAGAGGAAAGACCGTGGGGAGTACCACCACTTGGTCCAGGAGCTTCGCCTTGATGATGGTCGGTTCAAGGCTTATTTTAGGATGAGTCGGGGACAGTTTGACAACCTGCTGTCAATCGTCGGTGCGAGCATCACAAAAATGACAACCAAATATAGGGAGCCCATCGGTCCTGCGGAGCGGCTGAGCATTTGTTTACGGTAGGTCATGTTTTTGCTTGTACGTTAAATGTGTAACGTAATGTGTAATGTTTTGTAAAATGTTAATAGTCTATATCCTGCTGGGTAGTTTAACCTGTCACCGTACAGCATAATTTATGAGTTAATATTTAGTAATATATTTTGTATCAGTACTCAAAATCTTTAAAGTAACTAATTTGAAGTGTTAGACAAACGTAGGAAAAGTAAAAAGCACAATATTTACATCTGAAATTTTGCACAGACACATTCACTAGAGGTCAACTCAAATGGGCAATTATTTTACCCAGGCTGGTGCTATGTATGAGCATATACCTGGACATTTTTAAATAAAGTCTGGGCTCTTGCACTACCCACTGTAACTATAACCCCCTTTTATATTACAGATTTTGCCACTGGCGATTCGTACAGAACAATTGCGTTCAGCTACAGGGTTGGATTCTCTACCGTGGTGGGCATTGTGAAAGATGTGTGTGAGGCAATCTGGTCCTGTCTGGTTGAAGAATACATGCCATTTCCTGGAACGGAGGTGTGGAAGGATATTGCGGAGGACTTCCAGTTCCACAATTACAAAGGCTCCTTCTCCATTGTCCTGCTGGCTGTGGTGGATGCCAGATATTGCTTCAGGATGATTGATGTGGGAGCATATGTCAAGAGCAGTGATGGAGGTACGCTTTCCACATCAGCCTTTGGCCAAGCTCTCCGTAATGGCACTGTCAACCTCCCACAGATGCACCTCTTCCAGGAGCTGAAGGATCCATGCCCTTTGTTTTCGTGGCAGACGAGGCATTTCCTCTGCGGAGGAACATGATGAGGCCATTTCCTGGGCACAACTTGACACCAGAGCAGAGGGTCTTTAATTACCGCGTGTCTCGAGCCCGGAGGATGGTGGAGTGTGCCTTCGGTATCCTGGCTTCACAGTGGCGAATGTACAGAGGAGTCCTTGGAGTGTCACCTGAAGTTGCTGAAGTTGTGGTGAAGGCAACATGCATTTTGCACAACTTCATTTGATGGCACTCTGCTAATGAAGAGAACCCAAGCAGCAGAGCATTGTGCACTGAACCATCAGCTGGGATGCAGGGTATCACCCAGGTTGAAAGCAACAATGCCTCCAGAGAATCGGTGGCTGTGAGAGAGAAGTTTGCCACCTATTTCTCCTCCTCTGCTGGTGAAGTGTCCTGGCAGCATGCAGCTGTGTCTTAATTCACTATCTACCATCTGAAGACACAATACATCCAACATCAATGTGTAAACAAAGGCTCTTTTAAGAGCCACTTCTATATTCAGTAAAATAAAATAATTCCAAACAGCGCTTTATAGTCACCTTCATTTATATAGTGCTTTTAACAATATAGATTGTTTCAAAGCAGTTTTACAGTGATAATAGGAAATTACAGTAACAGAGATTGTTTAGGCTTTACAGCAGCTCTAAAATAAAGTTATTGTCCAGCTATAAATAATTTAAAGGATTCTGGGATTAATATTTACAATCATGAAGTAATCATTGTGTGTACTATGTGTGTGTTCAAGAAAGAACATTAAAATGTCTAAATAATTTAAAGGATTCTGGGATTAATATTTACAATCATGAAGTAATCATTGTGTGTACTATGTGTGTGTTCAAGAAAGAACATTAAAATGTCTAAATAATTTAAAGGATTCTGGGATTAATATTTACAATCATGAAGTAATCATTGTGTAAAAATAAAATAAAATAAAAACCTAAAACTAGTCATCACCAAACTCTGCTTCATTTAGGAGCTGCATACATTTTAGTCTAATGTCCGCTCTATTCCTTGGTGGCAAACGTTTCATGGCAGGGATCAAACTTGTAAAAAAATGTTCATCCTCATCAAGAGGTTTGTTGACAGCTTTCAGGAGTTCTCTCTGGTAGTCTGTCAGCTCTCCTCCGTGCTCTACTCTCCTCTTGCGACCTCTTCCACTCTCTCTGTTGGTGTTGGGTTGGACAGGAGTCTCCACGACTGATGTAGATGTTGATATAGCTGGTATAGATGTTGGTGTAGATGTTGACATAACTGGTGTAGATGATATAGATAGTAGTGTAGAAGATAAGGAGGGTGGCTCAAAGGTCCCAGTCAGCAGGTCGTCATCCTCCTAAGACAATGCCATGTGCAAGTGTTAAATACTGAAACAATACTTAAACCTAAAATACTTAAACACAGCAGTCATTTTTAACATATTATCATAGGGCTTAAGAGATTCAATTTCTTGAGCATATGCGACCAAAATGGTTTTGTTTCCAATTTCTAGCATTTATTATCACCCTAGACTCCCTAACTTACCACCTACCTCAAATTGTGACACCATAGGAAGTAGAAGAGATTCAACTGTACAGTCCAGATTGTCTATAGGCCTACAATTATTATAATTGGAAGTCGTAGGTCTCTCCTTCACGGAGGCTCAAGGAATGACATAACGGCCATAAACTTCCATCTCTTATGACTGCCTCCTTCAGCACCACTCCGTTTCTCCTTCTCTGCCCTCCTCTCTTTTAAATATTTGTCCCTCAGATATTTCCATTTTCGTTTGCATTCCTCTTCTACCAACACAGGGTAAAAAATAATGTTAGCTAAGAAATTAGCTAATAGTTAAGCTGAGACCACGAACTGTTGCTACTGCCGTTAACGTTTACTACACTTTAAATTAATAAAAAATAACTTACCCGACATCTCTATTGCCACACTAACTTTCCCCCAGGCCAGCTGCTTTTTAATAACGTTATGGTAGTTGCGGTTGGTGAAATCGTAGAGTCCGGGTAACCCGAAACAACCACCACAAGTTTCTCCTCCATCATCGCAGTCTCTGGACGTTCAAGCAACTGTAAACTTCCGTCAACACCACAACGAAGACCCGCCTCTCCATTCATTCGATTGGACAGTGGAAAAAAACGCGATGACGTCGGGCGCCTTTTCCGCTCGGAGTTGCTTTTTTTTTCAACTTCAAAAGCGCGAGGCGCAGCAGGCGGTTAAACGCGAGGCGCAGCAGGCGCTTAAACAGCGCGCAGAACGCTCGCTGCCATAGGAAACCCATTGAAAATAGGCGCCTCGCACTGCCAAAAACGCGTTAGGTGTGATCGGGGCCTTAGCACGGCCTGTGCGAGCCGAGTTTCCACGTGCAGCTGCCATTATCGGTTGAAATTCCCCCAAAACACACCGAAACTGACCAAGTACTTGTCACAATTGTGCACCGGCCAAATTAGTAAAAAGAAACTGTGTTAAATAGTTAAAATAAACACAAACTCGCGGAGCAAAAGGGAGAGACGTCCTACATGCTCGGTGTCCAACAGCGCCCCCAGAATCAGTAATTTAATCAGGTGATAAACACCATTTGCTTTGTGTCACAGTCCAGGAAGAGAAGAGCATTTGTTTTCAAATTAGAATGCAGTAATTTAATTAAATGGCAGACTGACCATCTGCTTGTGTTACAACAGTAAACAACTTACTCTGAACTTGTATCCTCGGCGGGATCAATTCGCTCTTGAAAATGCTGCCGTTCGTCGGCAAGTTGCAATCTTCCTCTGAGGAAAAGGTGAATTCTTCCTCGCTGTCCAGAATCATCTGAAGGGCGTCTTTACCGAAGAAGCGTGCCATCCTCGGAGCGCGATGAACTATCAGTGAATCTGATGAAGAAACTTTGTGTTTTTATGGCATTGATCGGGGGGCGTGTGCGATGCATAGATCACCCAAACTATTTACCATGTGAATTAAATATAATGAAGGGAGAACGTAAAAACGGTACCTCTCCTTGCTTTCAAATGGATTACATAAGCTGAGAATATTTGTTTTTTTCAACTGCAATGTGAAGTTTATGTAACAATACCATAAACTAATAAGTAAGAATTTGTTACCTTACATCTTTCTTGTCTTCAAATCGCGTTCTTCTTCTTCTGAGTTAAATCCAATGTAAGCTCACAGCGCGTCTTCCAAACTAGACGAAAAGCAGAGACTTTTGAAGTGTTTTGGTGTTTTGTGTTTGAGGTAACGAGGGCGTTCGCGTTGCATGTGGAGATTTGCATGTGAATCTCTTTTGCGCGAGTGGGCGTGGTCGAATTAAAAGTAATTAGCAAGCGTTTGAGATACTGGACATCCTGTTGGTTTTATACAAATTACTTAAACAGAGAGTATTTGTTTTCAGTTTGAATCCGATCATTTATAAGTACACACTTAAATGTGTATAAAGGTGTATGGCTCATAAATGTGTGAGAAGTATTCGCTGCGTTTTGTTTCAGTTTATAGACGTGCTCAAGAAAAAAAAGTTCACCGCGATGGAGAGGCAGAACGCACACCCTGTTTATTTTCTTTATTTTACAAAAGCACAATGTTTTGATTTGATTGTAAGTGGACACATACAAAAGTAGAAAATATCACAGATTCTTTTTTTATATTTCTTTTTTCTGTATAACCATAAATGACGGAGTAATTTAAGTTTATTGTACTACAATGTGAAGAAAATCCAGCAAAACGCGGGGGCGCGTTTTCCGACCTCAGAGGGTTAAAAGAAGAGAATTCAAGCTTCATAAAGACATATTTCACGTGTCAGTGGGAGAAATATTCTCCCACTGACACGTGTCACTTAGTGTCAGGGGGTTAATATAGGCCTTAGTGGTCCCTAGTACTGTATTTGAAATCTCTTTCAAAAAATTCAGCCTCGGTGCAGAATTATAGCCACTACAAGCCAGTCCCAGAAGGAGCTTCCTTCAGACGGGCCGTTTCGGTGTCTGTAGCTTTAAATGCTAATGAGGGGGGAAAAGGCGGTGCAAGGTGGAGGGTGGGTGTGGCCTTGACCATACCATGCATGTTTACGTTGGATATATTGCAATGGCACGAAGACACGCAGTCGTTCAATTTCAGTTTGATCCAGAATCTGATCCAGATGGAGAAGCAACGGATGAAGAAGTTGCAACTCAGCGGCTCCAGAGGATGTTTCCGAATGGTTAGTTTAAAATATTATGTCTGGATATGGACAGACTTATACAGATTTGTGCATTGTGTACAGCTCTATAAATAAAATGTGTATGTCTTTGTAACGGGTGTATTATTTTGAAAGGAGCTTATTTTTGGGATACTCTTAGTTTGGCGAGCGGTCCGCTTTTTGCGTGTGCTGTGAATGCAGCGGGCAGAGACGAAGAATAGCGCGTGGTATGAGTGTGTGACACACACAGAAGGGAGTGCAGTGTCGCGATCGAGAAGCTTGTTCGATAAAGTTGTTTCAATGGAAGATTATCGAGGCTTGAGTCGGATAAAGGACGACAGCACTAAGTGAGAGTGTGAACAGGACCCACGCTTCATATTGAAGAAGATATTTTTTTTCCAGTTTTGTTCTGGTGGTATGTGTTGGCTGTTAGAATGACTCAGTAACATAACCGCGGTAAAGCTGGTTTTATATTGGACATTCGTTTGACATTCGGCTTGAAAAGTTAGGGAGCGTTTCTAAAGTGTGAAAGGATAAAAAACAGCAAAAAATAAATAAGTAAAAGTATTTAGTATCTGCAGCTATAAAACATGTAGGCTAGTGTGTTTTGGGTATGCACATTTCTTTTTTATGATCAATATTCCTTTTTGTGTATGAAGCAATTATGTATTGGAGTCAACAACGTTATATAGCCTAATGAAAGTGTTTTTATACAGCAAGACACCAAAAGTTGTTGTTAAGTCATTTATTGATAAAATGTTTTATAAAGAAAAACACTGCTATTGTTGTAAAATAATTTATCGAGAAAATGGTTTATAAAGAAAAACATAGGCTACCACACTGAATGTTGTAGGCTAAGCATTTCTTAGGCAGATTGCAGAGTAGAAAGAAATTGAAAATGTATTAGAAAGAGCTTTGCCAAAGAAAGAAGAAAAATGCAAGCATTAGCCTACCGTCTGTGTTGCGGACGAGATTCAGAATGTGTGACGAAGAAAGGGTCCAGAAGAAGGAGGACGAAGAGGCAAAGGCTCTAATCAACAAGTCCCAGGGGGTTTCCAGGAGGGGATTTCTGAAGATGTCAAAAAGTTGATGGACTTTAAAACAGAGCTGGAATGACATCCAGTCAGACGCTGATTCACCACAGACAGCTGGTGTTAAGATGCCTTGGATTGTGCCTAATGAATTTCAAAGCTTGTAAATTATAATTATTTTTTTATAATAAAAATTGTACCTTTGTACCTTTCATGTAAACTTGTTACCTGTATTTAATAAAAAATTGAGCTGAACTAACCATGGTAAAGTTTTCTGTGATCTAAATATTGTATAAGTGTGGAAAATCAAATGCCTATTATTTAGGACAGATTTGACTTTACCTAACCTGAGAATAAAACATTAAATAAGGTAAAAGGTGTTTAAAATTACACACCATAAAACAAGTGATATGCAAATATAGTCTGAATCATGAATGAAAAGCGTTTTGGTACAAAAGCCACTTAAGCTTATTTTTATTTATTTCTTTGTATGTATCTTAAGAAGAAAAACAGCAATACATTGCACAGATATACACACATGTTACAAACCTTAGATAGCTTTGTTTATAAAAAATATATTTTTATTTGCAATATTTATTTTATAGGACATTGTGGAAATCGAGTCAGAGCAAGGACTTTAATTCTACATTGACCTAATAGCTGGATTTGAACTCGGGTCCTTGTGATGTGACCCGATTAAAGGCAAACACGCTACCACTACTCAACTTGTTTAAACATATATACTTTTATTCTGTAAAAAAAAAAAAAAAAAAAAAAAAAATTCAATACAAGTTAAAACACACATATTTTTTTGTCATTCTAATATATTTGGATAACTGAAATTACTTTTTCAACAGCATCTTTATGGGGTTGAGGTGAAGGTTTCCTTGAGGTCCATTTTGACTTTGCCATTTCATATGGGATAGCGAGAGGTTTGTCTGCCTCTTTTCCTGGATTTTTTAGACCACCTCTCTTCAGCAAACGATTCATCTTTAGATGACTTCCTAGGTCTGGTAAGAACATCTTGGGGAAGACTATTATTTAAGATGTATTCCCTGTATCGTCCCTTCAGTGAGGTGTACATGGAGGTAATGAACTCTGCTGGTCTGAGGTTATGCTTTCTGCAGAGAATGGAATTTTTCACAATCCCAAACCAATTTTCTGCATGACAGTTGGTGTCTCTTGTTTGGCATAGGTCTTCAGGAGGTGGCAGAGTCACAGAAAAATCCACAGAATACCTTTTTAGGTCACCCAACAGTATGCGGCTCCAAAGTGGGAATATTGGCATGTAATTCTCTAAAAGAAATGTGACCATACCTGGGCAGTAACTAGGATTTGGTTCACACTGCTCGTGTTTTTCAACCATCAAAGTGTTCAGTACCCCTTCGACGATGCTTCGGAAGAGTCTACTGTATGGAGAACCACCAGTGATTGTTCTTGATGTTTTTTCATCAACTTCCCAGTTTGGGGACTCTTCGATTGTTTCTAGCATGGGTACTTCTTGATTTATCACCTCCTGCAAGAATCCTACACTGCTTGACACACTTTCGGTGACATACCTTGAAAGCAGCACAACGCACAGGTTTTTAAAAATGTGCAGCCCATCATCAACACACACCGTGTTTTGCAACCTCGCAAAGACAAATGTAGCAAATATTGCCAAGTCTTTATCGCTGGTCTTTTTGTGAAAAGCAGAAGACACTGCTTTAATTACATGTGCTGGACAGAGATGCAAAATGGTCTTAGATTTGATTTCTGACCATTTTTTCTGCTTGTGGCAGATCACATGCACACTTTTGAGGTATGCGAGCACTGATTCCTTGTTAAAAGATAAAAACCGCTTGCATTTGTGACCAGCTGTAGTCCGTCTCTACACGGTGTACTTTCACAGTAGTATAAGCAGATAATTTCAGCAAAAATTGCATGAGCCAGAATGTTATTGGCGGGACAGAATGCTCTGAAGAAATCATCTCACTCACTGGCAAAGGTGGGGCAGCTCTTCCTCTTCCTGGTAAAGTCAGAGCATAGTACAGGATTTTCTTCTTTTGTTTTGGGAGACTGGAGATTACATTCCCTGTTGCATCTAAATAGAGAGTTACTTTTGAATTTTTTTTTTAAGCAATTTGCTAAAATAGTCATCCCAGTTTCAGTATAAAGGTGGGCCCCAAATGGGTCAGCTTGAAAATTGTGAACATATCCTGGTGTGTGGTAGAATTCTGTATCCGTTGCCCTAATGATGGACTGTGTCAGCTGTGTCTCCAGTAAAATGTTGTCATGAAGTTTCAGTCATCTTCAGATTCACTTCGTACACTCAGCTCACTGGGAAGAGGCACATCATCTTCAGATTCACTTCGTACACTCAGCTCACTGGGAAGAGGCACATCATCTTCAGATTCACTTCGTACACTCAGCTCACTGGGAAGAGGCACATCATCTTCAGATTCACTTCGTACACTCAGCTCACTGGGAAGAGGCACATCATCTTCAGATTCACTTCGTACACTCAGCTCACTGGGAAGAGGCACATCATCTTCAGATTCACTTCGTACACTCAGCTCACTGGGAAGAGGCACATCATCTTCAGATTCACTTCGTACACTCAGCTCACTGGGAAGAGGCACATCATCTTCAGATTCACTTCGTACACTCAGCTCACTGGGAAGAGGCACATCATCTTCAGCTTCACACTCCATAGGTTTCACTGCTCTAGGTTTATCTGCTCTTGTATGACAGTTAGAGGGCGTAGAATCATCTTCCTTTTGAACACTTTCTCTAATGTTCCTCCTGTTGTATCTCCACACAACATAAAGCCACTGTCTATTGTTTTGAGTGTTTTGTCCAAATATGTTTGTTGAAAGTGTATGCCAGATGGGTGCATTTTGTTTTGTCTCTTGTTGATTTATGTTTGCTGTCTTGAAAAGCCTAACCATTACCTCTTTTCCGCCAGCTGCCGTCCACAAGTCTTTTCTGGCAGCCCCTTTCCCCCTTTTCATTTTTGCCATGACTATAACAATTGCACGTGCAATTTAGTGGCTGACTTAATAAAACTGAAACACTATGTGGCACCTTTATAACCCACAGCCTAAAATTTTAAAAGATTTGTAGCAGGTGTGGCAATGGTCTATAGCATATTAAAGGTGATGGTCATTCAACATCTGCAATAATACTAAAAAAGTGGCAACAGGTTACGCTCACCCTGTCACCATTATGCATATCTAAGGCATAAATCAGCTGTGACCTCAAGGCTAAACTAAAAAGAAATGCTGGTGTAAAATATGGACAAACCCAACAGTTGAGTTACAATTGTAAATTACATTTTAAACCAATGGTTGGGTTGGTCCAAATTTAACCCAAAATGTTCTTGTGTGTTTTGTGAGCGCTTGGTTTTTTTTTTTTGGCCAGGCCAAGAGGTCAAAATGTTGTGTGTTTTGTGCAGCAAGCAAGGCCAAGATCAAAATGTTGTGTGTTTTGTGCAGCAAGCATTTTTTTTTTCATGGTGTGTTTTTGTCTAGTACAATGTAGTATGCAGCTGGATTTTTTTCACTGGCTGCATGCATTCGTGTTTTTTGTGAACATACGGCATATGAGTTTTCTCATAGTTCTGTTCATGTCTTGTTTTGTGTAAGAACAATCACAAGCCATATGCTTATTTTAGTCATGTTTGTTGTGAGCACATGGCACAAGGAAACACATGACAAGCCATGCACTCTCCTGTCTATTTAGTCCAGTCATTTTTGAAAAAAGGTTTTTGCAACAAATTGCAACAGAAGCAAACTCAACTGATTTGTCCTGAGTAAGGGGGAAAAAAGCCCAGAAGAATTCCATCAGGGGAAAGTTTAGAAAAAGACCAAAATATAGCCTATTCATACGCCTATTCATTATTTTTTTCATGTGAATAGGGTCAAAATTAATCTTTAGATATCACCATGAAAATGAATGAGTTGATTACTTGCATCAAGACAAACAAAAAATGTATTACAAGTTTTTTAAATTGTTTGTTAACATGGGCAAAAAGAGCATAATCTATAATTACTTGTGTGCTAATTTGCAAAAATAGCACAATCTAAACATTGGGTATAGCCAAGTGAAAATGTCTTGTTGAATCTTACCATATAACAGTAAAAGACTTAATGTTGTTAAGGTCTGAATGGAACCCATTTAGGCTACCCATAAGCATAAATACATAGAGGCAGGAAGAAGTACTTTAAAACAGTATTGATTATTGAGTGTATTAAACCAGTATTTTTATTGCAGAGATGGCATTTGGGGATGGGACTGTTTTTAGGGGATGAGTCTGAGGGAAGAACAAGGGCAAGGAGAATGCAGAAGACAAAAGGTATAGGTAAAATAAAAAGTGAAACCCCAGAAACAGTCTCACAGACCCACACTGTAAAACATTTGCTGTAGTTTTGCAGCTGTTTGCCAGTAACTTACTGTAGATTTAAATCGATGTTATTTACTGGCAACAGTTTGCTCAAAGTTAAATGAACATTAAACATTAACAAGTCTTTGTCTTTACAGAATAAAAATATAAAATAACAACCTAATGCAAAGCATTCTGGGAACCAGAATCTGAAGGAAAAAAACAGAAAAAGGTTGATGAAGATTTCTGGTTCCCAGAATGCTTTGCATTAGGTTGTTATTTTATATTTATATTCTGTAAAGACAAAGACTTGTTAATGTTTAATGTTCATTTAACTTTGAGCAAACTGTTGCCAGTAAATAACATTGATTTAAATCTACAGTAAGTTACTGGCAAACAGCTGCAAAACTACAGCAAATTTTTATAACAATTCTACACTTCATATTTTTACCAAAGGTATTATGAATGAAAAAACTGACAACCACTAATCTCAAGCTTTCTGTTCTGAAAGTCTCATCTGCAAGATAATTATCAATATTTATACTGCTCATGAGTAAATGTAAGATTTACCTCTAACATGTGTTCCATACAATTCATTAGTCCTCATCTTGTCGCCAACATCATAAACAATAGTAGAGGTAGGCAGTGTGGAGGCAGAGAAGGCTGCTGGCACTGTGGAAGTAGAGAAGGCCGCTGGCTGTGTGGAGGTAGAGGTAGGCAGTGTGGAGGAAGAGAAGGCCGTAGGATGTGTGGATGAAGTAGCAGGCTGGCCTGGAACAGATGTTGAGGTCATAAGGTTCCCAACAGTCGGGTCTAAATCCTGGTCCTCAAAGCCTTCATCTTCCTGCTCCTGCCCAAAGTTGAGATCTTCCAACAGCTCATCAGTCTCCTCAGAGTCTGGGTTCATGTCCTGAAGGGCCTGCCCTGTCTGCCTATACAAATAGTCAATACCAATAAGCTCTCCCGGGAAAAGAGAAAACAGACAAGAGATACCACAACTTATTAGTATGAATTAGCTCACATGCATAAACACACACCATGTAAATGCTTGCTGCTAAACATACCGGTGTACTTGGGTGGGGGGTAGAAAGACGGAACATACTTCCGATGAAGCACCTTCAAACTATTGGCATTGACACTCTGGACAAGGTCTCCGGAGTAGCTGAGGAGGTTAGATGGCTTTGTGGCCAGAGACTGTGCAGCCCGGTCCTGGTTCCACCTGTTCAGGCCTTCTAGCAGAAACAGCTGGAAGTTCAGGCTGTTGGCCTTTGTACCTGAAATTAAAGTTGTAGTGTGTTTTACCATAATTTGTGCAGTCCCTCTGTAATTAAGTACAATAAAATTAAATTGTTAATCATCATTTTATAGTATATTATGATTTATAATTTATATTACCTGGAATAAACCTGTTCAGGTGTAAGTGAAAGGACTCCAGTGACGTTGAGCCTCTGGCACACCTGTAGTTCTTCAGAACTAGGCCCTCATTGGTGGTCATAGTTCCAGTCTCCGTATAGGGAGCCACACCTGGCACATCTTGGATGCACTTAACGTGCCTCTTTTGCAAATACCAGATGTGCTCCATTCTGACCCTGTCCAGGAGTGGAACACCTAGCAGGTCTTTTCCCTTTTCCCATCAGCTCTTGCAGCAGGTGGTCAATAAGTCTGATGGTGGTCTCCTGTCCTCTTGTCCTCCTTCTGCAGTGGAGTGCAAGCTCCTCCTTGGAAATGTTTTTATCCACCATAGCATCAGTTATACCAGGCACACCCTCCTGCTGCAGGTGCAGTCTCTTGGACCGGCGTAGAAGGGTAACATCTTCTGTATCCCACTCAAAAATACACACAGAGAGGCGTGCCATAAAAATGGGGTACAGAGGATGGGCATCAGTGGTACAACCAGCTGCCAATCGCCGCATGAAATGGTAGATATCCAGACGGATGTTGAGGTCTGGCAATCCACCAAATCTTTTCTGGAGTTTGGTCTGTCCACCAGTCTCCATGCAACAGCCGGTGTCCACATAAAGCAGCTTTGGAGGAGGCATAGCTGCCTGGCTGTACCTTCTGAGGTCTACCACCATGACATCCAGGCCAGGTCCTTCCTGTGCTGTCAGCACACTGATAAGGATCTGACCCAGCTCATTTCCAACTGAAGTCACCCACAGTGCTGTCCCCTTAGCTGCCCCTGACAGCTTCCTGGTGATCTGTGATTACACATACAAAACAAAAAAGTGGTTAGTTCACATCTTAAATAAAGCTGTTGTGGTAACTGCAATAATCTTTTGTTATTTTTATGAATGATGTAATTAATTACCTTCTTGGTTGAGTCCATTTTTAAAACATACC
Organism: Leuciscus waleckii; assembly: GCA_900092035.1. Lineage (NCBI taxonomy): Eukaryota > Metazoa > Chordata > Actinopteri > Cypriniformes > Leuciscidae > Leuciscus > Leuciscus waleckii. The sequence goes on from FLSR01004876.1 coordinate 245,114, forward strand.
CAAAGACAAAAGTGATTCTGGCCTTTATGTGGTCCATCCTGCTCATAATATCCTTGGCATAAACTGTCATAAGCCACTTGTTGGTCGGTACTGCTACAGGCTCTGGGGGCTCCTGACAGACCACGGGAAAGAGGCTAGGAAGATCCATAAAGTCTGCACACTCGCCAAAGTACCTTGACAGGCGCTGCAGCCACTCCTCACTGTGGTTCTCCTTCAGCTGCTTGGCCAGACCGGTACAGCTATTCCCCAATGTTCTTTCTCTCATGAGACGTATGACACGAATGTCACATGCGTACCTACATATGCAGAGCACAGATAAAAAGGACAACCAAATAGAAATCAGGGGACTGTGACAAAATAAATAAACAAACATGTACCCATTACGTTAATTATGTCTACACACATGCAGTTATTGGTCAATGATTATACAATAAAATGAAAACTTGTGTGAATAGTTTTAAACAGAATTTCATAAACATATCAAATGTTTGTGGACAGCAACTCACTTGCGTGTCAGGATGATGCAGAACTCTGACCGGTGAGGAAGGTCCAGCTGATCCAGGATGGCGTTGCCTGAAGACAGGTAGGATGTCTTGCATTCTGTGTTGCTGCACTTGAGCGTCTCTGTTATCATCAGGTGGTTCCTGTCGATATCTACTACCTTGCGTACCCTCTTGTGAATACCCCCTCCTATAAGGTGCCCCCTGCATTTGGGGCAGAACACTCTGATCTTCCACAAGTGGTAAGGCATCCACACCAGAAGCCGGTGGCAGAAGAAGCGATCTGGAGTGGGCACCTGGTGGTAGATCAGGGATGGGGTAGGTCGTTCATACCACAGTTTGAGGTCACCACGTAGACGCTGGTTTCTCCACAATGTTGAGGCAATCCATTGCCGATCTTGCACAGGGAGACCGGTTTTCATTTTTTCAGGTAACCAGAGTTGACATGATCCAGATGATGCAACCACAGGCAGAGGCTCTACTGGGGCAGATGAAGCAGTTCCCTAATATAAAAAGGAACAGACACACAGATACAGAGAGAATACTGTGTCAGTACTTGACACATGAACTGTTATGAATGTAAAAAGTATTTATTTATAAACTTACAAAGTCAGCTGAGTTTGAGGGTATTTCAGTGGCAGGGGGATTGGTGGTCCTCACAGAGGATGTACAAGAAGGTGGGAGAGAGAAAGGGGAGATGGTCCTTATAAAGGCTTTAGGAATGGACACAGGATGGGAGACAGCGGGCCTGGTAGAGGGTGTAGAAAGGTTTGATGGAGGTGTGGGGATAGTGGGACTTCTTGGAGAGGCCATGGTGACAGTGCTGGAAGGGGGCTGGGAGAAAGGAGAAATTACATATACAGTACCGTACCATACAAAATTAGACATTGTAGGAGAAGCATAACCAAACAAATTATTTTCCCAAAGAAATTCATTTAGAATTTTTCAACACAGAGTCATTTATCATATGACATTAACATTCATATATTACAATGGATAAGATAACATTTCAAGGGATAATAAAGTGAAGTGAAGCCATCCAAGTTTATCTTTAAGGACTGTAAACATTAGAAAAATGCTACCAAATTCATTAACCAATATTTGGAAACCTACCTGAGACGGTTTCCTGGCGAGACTGAGGTTAGGCTTCAGTGCTGAGCTCGATGAGCCACCAAACCGTGGTTTGACAAACTGGGGGAGGATGAAATATCACAAATTGAATGATCACAGTGTACAGGTCAAAGCAATATACATGTACTTAAAATGTGTTTTGGAGCTTTATCATTGTGTAAGCTACAGTTTTCAGGCTTTGATTTTGATTTGTTTGTTTGAAGTACCATTTCAGGGGTCAGTTTACGGCGTACTTGGCCAGCAGAGGGTATAGCACCACTGGTAGAAGCCGAGCCAGCAGGTGATGAAGGAGCTGGGCCAGCTGCAGCAGCAGATGTGGATGTCTGTTCATGAGGTATTTGATAAAAGTAACAAAGAAACACAAACCCATGAATAAAAGTAAATCTAAACAACATATATAAGAGTTGCATATTTAGTCTATTTCTATTAGCTAAGCATCCCAGTTAACTTTACCTTTTTAGTGTGAAATCCACATGTGCAGACCTGTGCTCCACCAAATAGAGACATCTGTCCCTGATGCTGGAGTGGACATTTACCTATCTGTAACAAACCAATTTTAAAATTAACAAAAATACATGGCAATAAGTTTTGATACTGACATATACACAACGCTATACCTTTTGAAAAAGGTCGTGGCATTTCTTTTGCTTGGGGGCTGGTCTATTCCCAGCATCAGCAGGCCAAACCCCTGTAGTGGCAAACCTCCTCAGGCGGGACAACCATTCTTCGTCCCCCATGGCACGGTGCCTTTGAGGTTTAGAAGCCATCTGTGATAAACAGAATAGAATGGCAATTATGGCAATAGTTTAGATGCTCAATGGGTTCCTCTCACTGTATCCAAAGAGACAACTCTATTGTACATGAATAAATAAAATAATATATTAAAGGCATAACCATGCCATTACTAATTATCTAATGTAGACTTTGCTGACTGAAAATAACTTTGTAACTTTGTTAAGAAAGGACAGGGGCTTCAGACTTAAATTAGGCTTATTATTATAATGCTTATTATTATTATAGTGATATAATATACTAATAATACTACAGTGCAGGGTTACAGTTTAAATTATTTTTAACTTACCCCCCTCTCTCTCTCTCTCGCTCCCTAATGCGGATCTGGCTCTATCAGAAGCTATTATTCTGTAATTGTACAAAGTAGGGGTGTGACGGTTAGTATATAACCGTGA
>FLSR01004876.1:248033-279548 GCA_900092035.1 Leuciscus waleckii
TCTCAGTTTATCCAGAATTGTGTAGCTCTAATACATAGCTTGTGTATGTATAATTTTGTTCTATTTAAAGTAATGTATAGAAGGTAGGGCCCGAAAGTGACTCAAGCCCAGGGGCCCCCACCACCCTAAGTCCTGCCCTGTACCTGCCCATCTTACCGAACACATTTTGGGCAAAATGAAGTCGGCCACAAAAACAACGTTCATATAACCTCTGGTGTTTGGTGATTATTGGTTCAGTTAATTGCTCCACCTGTCTCTCACTCGTAAGCTCCTTGTTTAGTAGGAACATGGGCGGCTACAGGGAGGGTCTAGCAGGTGCTAGAAGCACCCCCAAGAAAGACCAAAACACCCTGATAAGACCACAAAAAAAAATATATTTCTGCAAGCAATTATATTGAGGCTGTATTCTATGGAAGCCCTGAACCTCATGGTGAATAAAACAAAAAAAAACGATCTTGTTATTTTGATATAATATCTTATTTTGACATAATAAGTAGTTATTTAGACATAATTAGTTATTTAGACATAATAGCCCGTCATTATTTCGACATTCGTTATTTTAACGCGTTGCGTTCATATTCTCAACTCAGTCCATTCTCAAATTTTTTTTTTCTTCTACATATAAACAGACGCGTCATTCAACCTATTGTAAGTCGATGTACCATCACAAGGGTCTTGGAAATATATTATGAAGGTTGAAAAGATATATAGTGTGCCTTTAAATTAGTAAGCTACAGGACATCGTCTTTCAAAACATGACCTGCGCGAAAGAGAAAAGTGAATTAATGCGTCATTGTACTCAAATGCACTTCTGAATGCGCCTCTCCCCAGCACATTTCAAACCAAACTGACGCCCATGCATATAAAAAATACTTTTATTATGATTGTAGTATCATAATGATTAGGCTACTTAATGCACGAACAATTATGCGTGACCTTTATAAATGTCGCAGGGCCAGGTTTCCCAATAAAGATATCTTATTTCTTAAGTGCGCTCTTACTGACGTGTACGAACGCTCGCCGCAAGTCCACGCGCGTTTCACAAAAATGCACTTAACATGATTTAACAGATTACAGTGCAACGTGAGTATATATAAGGTTTTGATTGTAGGCTACTTTATTTTACACTTTATTGTAGGCCTCCTCTTTTTGTGTTAAAATTAATTTATAAATTAAATAATTAAAAAGGGGAGAAAATAGATGCCTACACATCTAAATTAAATGAATAAACAAAAAATCATAAAAGAAGTAATGTGGGAAATATGCTACAAAGACTGATCAAAAAGACCCCTGGTGTTAGTTAATTAGTTTGCAATGTCCTCCCAGATGTTTTGTTTTTCCTTATTTGTATGGTGTCCTTTAAATCTGTTAAAATATATCTTTGTTTCACTATCTCCTCTAACAGGACATTAATTCCATCTCTTTGAAATATTTTTTTTTTCAGCCATTTTGTCAGTGCCTCCGCTAGGTGCTTTACTCACTTGTCTTGATTGCTAATCGACAAAAAATTAAGGTTTAACGTTTAGAATACGATTCCATATAAGATTATATTTCAGCACTTCACAAATGGACAGCAACTCTTATAATGCGTTCTCGCGCGTTCATGTTAAGTAGGCTATATTTTTGTGAAACGCGCGTGGAATTGCGGCGAGCGTTCGTTACCTTACATGTAGAGAGCGGGCTTAAGAGCTAAGATGCATCGTTATCGGGAAACCCGGTCCCGGCCCTGGTTGACACCATACCCTTTTCAGTCATAACTAAAATTGGGTCTGGGGAAGGTTCATTCACAGCCATTTCACGCTAAGGTCACCCTAAAACTTATTAATTAATACATTTATTAAATAATGTATTAAAATGTATTACATGCATTATTTTAATAAACAATTAAAACTTAATTATAATTAAATATTAAATATTGAGTGGAGTTAAATATTTCAAGTTTTTGACACTTTTGGGCTTGAAATATCTTGTAATTTTGCACACAGGCCAGAACTCGCGGCCAACAGGGGCGGGCTGAAGTGTACCAGGGCATGGCAGGGGAGGGGAGGGGAGGGGAGGGGCTAATTATCATTTGTTTATTTATTTTTTGTTGTTTATTTTAGATATACTGCAAAGGTAATACAACACAATTTATGCAACATATAGGGGCCATCCTTGACCATCAACCCCACCTCACCCCTGAAGTAGGCCTAAATGGTGTCAAAAAAAAGATGGATAGCCTATTGATTGTTTACTAAATGAAAATATTACTGGAATGTTGAAACGCATCATCCCAGGCCGTGAAAGGGTAGGGGTCCATAACAGAGGCCAGAAAACCCTGAAGGCAATCCTCATTTGCTTTTAGACATTGTCTTGTGACCAACAAATGACAAACTGTTGAGTTTAGTGTGCTCCCATGCCGGTGGCTGCAATCAGCACAACATATTACGACCATTTATAAACCAACCTTTCTTTAAAAACAAAAATACAATATACATACTTATTTTATGGAATAATTTGGAGAAACACAAGATTTACATAATTGTCTGAAATTCAAAATTCATAAAACAGAAAAAGGACAACCTTTATACAAAAAGTCTTCCTAAAATTCTTTAAAAAGAGACAAAACATTACATAAAAGGCCTACTTTATTTCCCACAATACAACATACCAATTTAAAGCAACAATTTTATTCGAAGTAAAAAAAAACAAAAAAAACAAGCAATTACAATATTTAAAGAAAGAAAAAATATATAAAATGTTTTATTTGAACTGTTTCAAGGTTGCAGGAATTAGTGATGACAAGGGAATTTCTCTTCTCTCCTTGATGAATCTACAAAAAAAAATAAAAAAAATAAGACAAGCAAGATTAACAGCAGGGAAACCTTCAGTCACATGATCCTTCAGAAATTCTAAATGGTGATTTGCTGCCCAAGAAATACATATGATTATTATCAGTGTTGATTATTTGATGAACAGAAAGTTAAGAAAAGCATGTCTGAAATAGACACACATATATAAATATATATAGCCTATAGGCCTAGAATTTCTTTTTCTAGAATACATTTTTATCAAGCTCGTAAAAGCTTGAAAAAAAAAGATAATTCTAGAAGAAAATTTCAGATGGCACTTAGAGGCATCTGAACTCTTCATAGGCTATAATTAAAGTCTTTAAGTCACAAAATACAAACGTCTATTAGACAGTGTTGCATTTTTGCCACACTCCCTTACTTGTTCAATAGGCGGAGATAACTATTTTAGGCTTCACACGTTTAAAAGGCATTTTAACAAGAAAGAACAATATACAATAGAACTATCACATCATACCATTATATCAACGTAGAGATGGCCACTTCAAGCGCGTTTATTCAAGTAAAGGTAAGGAAATTCCGAATGTCAAACGAATGTCCAATATAAAACCAACTTTACCGCGGTAGTAACATATTGTGAAGACCACGGAAGCTGTGAGTACGTTTAAAGTGCAAACCCCGCTTGATTTTTGTCATTAAGAGACTTATCACATGTCTTTTTGCTGTATTTTGCACTTCTTGTGTTTCGATCGAAAAGCATCGCCAAGAGTTAAGTTAAACGGGACTGTTCATGTGTAATCGATCGAGTTTCCCGCACGTGTCAGAGCACGTGAGACTGCGATCGCTGTACAATACACTTAATGCAGAGACATAACTTTTCCGCTGATTCGCTGATGAAGATTGTTGTTACCCTGCCATCCAAGTGACATCTCAGTTTGATTCATCTTCAGGTTGATCCTTTTTGAGACAGTTTATCTGTGGAACGTTTTATACAAAGTTGAGTGTATTTTTGAACTTGCACACTTAAATACGTGATCTCTAGTTTATTTCAACGCACCCTACGTCCAGACAACGCACTCCAATTCATCGTTCTACGAACTGGTATTTTCCTATTTTTTTTCCTAATTTCTTTCAGTGATTGAACTTATAAACAGTGAACTGTGATCATTCAAGTGGACTAAAGAACTTGAGTAACCGTGAATGACTGGTGAACTGTGAGTAAACATTTGAAGGGACGTTTCATATAAGTGCTTATTCAGAGGTGAGATTTAAGGTTGTTTTTTTGTTTGTTTGTTTTCAAATGTGATTGTTTGAAGGTGATTGTTTGAAAAGGTGAGGATTTGTGGGTTTACATACAAATTGACATATTTCAAATTATCTCATTTTGAAGTTCCGTAAGGGATCTGTTTTACCACAAGTGCAAGGGTTTTACAACTTCTGTGTTGAAAGTGTTGGTGTGAATTCAAAAGACAACACAAAGACTGTAAATTTTATTAAAGTATTTTATTTAATCCTTTACTTAGACAGAAGAAATAACTAATCATAAGAAAAATAAATCTAAAAGAATAAATTCTGTTTAATTGCTTTTTGCACTTATTTATAGTGTATATTTTTGTTGAGAGCTGCTAGGGAGTGGGGGAGTCTCACTTACCTTATTAGATCTGGGGAGGGATGAGCATATCACACTGTGTTCTCACATATGCAATTTCACTTCAGGAAGCCACCGTGTTACATTACCATACCTGAAGCCTACCCTTGTCAATCTTTAGTGTTCTAACACAATAAGGTAAGAAACCACATACACACATTAGTGCGTAACGAGACTAAAAAGTTTGGGGAGCGGGGACCAAGATCCTTTCGTTGTCCAAACTTCCAGGGCAGCCATAATCCATTTGCCCTACACGACGGGCTAAATGCGCTGTTACATCTTTTTTACAAATTTTTTTTTAATTATTGCTTCTCTCTCACGTGCTGATAATTAATTGCTGTGTTAGCTGTTTAAGCTGGAGATGGCATGGGGGAAAAACAGTTTTTTGTGCCTAGATGTTCTAGTACACAGAGATCTGTAACGTCTGTAATTTATCTTATTACAATTACATCAAGCTCTGCGATCTTGAAATGCGGATATCGCGCGCGCCATATAACCAACAGGAAAACGTTTATCCAAATAACAAAGAAGTGTACAACACTCGCGTTACAGTGTGTGTATTCACACACATACTTGATGCTGTCTACCTTTACATTAGCGCAAGTAACTGGGCAGATGACGTGACGCATGTTTTTTCTGTAATCAGTGTAATGTTTATTGAACTGCATTTCTCAATTAAAACAACACATGCCAGTGGGGCATAGAACATCATTTTATTTAAATATTATGATTTTGGGACGTAAAATTTATTTGGTGGTGTTCATATTTCAAGGTGAATAGCAAAATGTCCTGCGGTGTGACTGTAACATTGATGACTCATCAAATGTAAATATTAGTCAAATAAAGCAGGTATGCTTGGAGCAGCTAATAAATGCCTTGGCATTTTTTTTGTATGCATTTACTTACTTAACTTAAGTTCCCTTTCGTAAAGGGAACTCCCGCTGCATCGATACTTGATACTTTGGGGAATGCCCTCAGCATGACGCGTCTGAAGTCTACTATACAACTATTCCAATCTTGATTGGTGCAACGTCATTACGTCACGCGTGACGTCGCATGTGACGGTGATCCGGAAGCTATAAAACGGTCACAGGAACCAGGAAGTGTAGCTTCTAATTGGTCAAAGCAAGTCGTTCTCAGGGCGCGAAAAGTATGGCCGAGTGAAGAGAGAGAGAGAGAGAGAGAGAGAGAGAGAGAGAGAGAGAGAGAGAGAGAGAGAGACTGTAGGGATGAAACAGCAAAGTCCCCCAGAAGAAGAGACAAAGAAAAGAGTGCTCAAATAAAAAAAGAGACAAAGAAAGAGCAACAGTTGCAATCTTCTTTTTAACCCTTTCTTGACAATGTACAGGCCTGCATTTTAAGTCTCTCATAATTTGCAATGCTAATCTGAAATATCCTTCTGAAAATTATAATTTAAAGTGTGAAATACTTTGAATTTCATTGACACTGTCATCAGGATTAGGTGTCATTTGATTAGACTAGAGTAAAAATTCTTTAGAATTAAAGAATATATGAGATATATATATATGAGATATATTTGATGCTTATGTAAAACTGACGGCATACCTTGTTTGTTTAGATATTTTTAAAAACCTTGCCATATTTCATAATTTTAAATACTTTTGACAAAAGGCCACTGGCGGAAAAATGGGTCTAAAGAGAAAATGTCTTCAAGACCCAATGATATTATGTGTACAGTCTCCATCGCCAGATCATCTAGAAGTCTTGGAAAACTGAGCATAATGTGTGCGGCCAGAAAAAGTGGATGTTTTTGAGTCAGGCTCACATCTCCTCCCATGTTTTCAGCCCTCTTCAACTTCATTACAGCGTCTTGAATGTTCATCTTGAGTACGTCTACAATCATAGACTTCACTCGAAACTGTTTAAGGAGCATAGCATCACCTTCTGTTGTCTGCTCTTGTCTTGATAATTTCACACAAGCAATAATATGTGCCAGATGGGACTTGAATGAATCTATTGCCTTGTCAGCATGTTCCAGGTCAGTCAATGCTTGAGCAATATAGCCAGTGTTTTTCTTAGTAATAGTGGCCAGTGCACGATTATAAAGAGGAATAATCTTCCCAGATGCACCGTTCTCCAATGCTTTGGTGTACATCTCAATGCTCTCCGCAAGGCGTCCCTTCTCACGAAGATTGTTTCCAGTTCTTATGTAATAGTAGACCATGGAAGATGGGGACTGTTTGCTCAGGAGTTTCTGCTTTGCAATCAGCAAGTCCATCTTCAGCTGTTTCTTCAACATGTCAATGGGTTTTTCCTCACTGAAGTGCATCAAGAGCCACAAACCCCAGCACTCGTGAAGACAGGACACGATTACATCACGCTGGTCGGAGAAAACATTGTCTTCATAAACATCATCTAAAATGTCAAGGTAAACAGAAAAAAGCTCTTCTTCTTTTAAGATTTTTGGAATGTCTTTTTCAAGGAACCTTGAGAGTCTGATGTTCACCATAATGTTTCTAGCATCTTTTGCCTCTTCCAGATTGCTTGCCATAAATGTTTTTGATTTGGTTGTTAAGAGGCCTTTGAGAGCAGAGACCATTGCCTCATGATTTTGAGAGCTGTGATTTTCCAGGTAGCGATTAACAGTTTCCTCAAACAGACTTTCTGTGCAACCATGTGACATCAATATAGTTTTAAGATGGTTCAATGGCCAGTAGGCTGGTTAGAGATGTGTTTAAGCCCATCACTAGTTTAACAGAGTCAGAGAAATGACTGGCACACATGATGAGTTGAGCAGATCCTGGACTCCCTTGGCGAGCCGTTCGTCCAAACGCTTGCTGTTCAACGCGGATGTTCAGAGGTAAGAAGGTTTGCACCACAAACAGTCCTCCTGCCTCATTTACACTTTCACTGACCTTTAGGTCCGTTCCTCGACCTGCTAGATTAGTTGCAATGATGACGTTCCCAGCTTGGACTGTTGTATCTGTGATTGCAGAGTTATCCATGTTGTTGTTCACATAGGAATTTAGTTTTTCTGATGAGATGTTGTTTGCAAGGGCCGTGTGAAATTGTATTGCACGATTGATTGTTTCACAGATGACGAGAGCTGCTCGTGGACCTCGATAGACTGTGGAGGTCACTTGATCCTGAACGACATCACAGACAGTCTTAATCCACTCGTCCTCTTCAGGTACTATCACACCTTCCAACTCATAAAGTTTCCTTCGTTTAAATGAGGGAATCTTACATGTGTCAATGCCATTGTAGAGCTGCTTCACCATCTCAAGCTCTGATTGGTCCCCCAAAGTTCCTGTTATCCCATAGATCTGTTCTTTGTATTTCTTGAATAAACCCACATTAGACATGAAGTTTGTTATAAGACTCATGTTGGACAGTTTAGTTTGGTGTTTCATCTCCAGGAATTGCTGAAGTCCTTCCCCCCATTTCATGTTGTTCTGCACAATGCCAGTGGACCTGTAATCGACAGGTGCGACTCCATCTCCATGAAGGATGTATTCGTGGCCCAGAGTCATTTTGGTGGCTTGCAGAGCACTTTCAATCCAGGTTTGTACCTTGCCATTGACGAGGTCTTGAAGGCCTGGGATACGAGATTCAGTTTGTTCCCCTGTCGATTCAGACTGATAAACCATTTGTATACTTTTCCCTAGTGATGTAACTAGTGAGTCTTCATCAGAGTGCACAACACGACATTTTCCATTTCCCAGAAAATAATTATATTTCTTGTCTGTTATTTGCACCTGTAGGATTGATTTCATTGAGTTTCCTTAAAGTCCCATCAGGCGCTTGCTGGTAGAGTTTGATGAAATACTCAGGGAAGTTTCCCACAAACATGGTTAAAAATGCCACCATTTGCAAAACACTTGCAGTATCAAGTCTTTTTAGAACATTTGTCATGTTTTCTTCCACTTGCATTGGTCTTAAAGGCATTATTCCTGCATCCACCGTTGTCTGTACAATACTGAGTTGATTAATGTTTTTACTTCCATGCATGATTTCAGACAGAACCTGAGAGAAGAGCTGAATGTGCCCTAAAATCTCTCCAGTGTCTAAACACTTCATCTGGTTGATGACGAACCAAATTTCAGCCAGTGTCCCATTTAACTGTTCCATGAGAGGCATCCTACTATTCAAGTAGACCACTTCAGGACCTTTGTCCAACATCAGCGAGTCCACCTCATCCACTATAACACACTGAAACTCTCTCTCAGGTCTCACATCTCTTCTGTGGAATTGTTGTCTCAGAAAATCACCCGCAAAGCTGTCAGTCGTACCGTAGACCACCTGACATTCATAGCACTTCTTCAGCTCATTGTCATTTGATTTATTGGTGTTGGCATCAACAGTAATATTCAGTTCGTTATAAAAGGCAGACCATTCTTTAGCGTCTCTTTCAGCAAGTACAGGAGAACTGGAGATGATATCAGGGGTTTTTCCCATCATGACCTGATATGCTGCAAACATTGCCACGATGCACGACTTCCCTTCTCCTGTTCCAGCCTGAACCAGTCGACTTGATTCAGAAAGAACGAGAACGCACCAGCTCACCATCTGAGTCACTCGAGGTTTATATCTCATTGACGTTTCCACGGCTTTACAGAGCCTAAACAAACAGTGTTTTTTTCCTTCTAGACGTGGAGCTGTAGAAGCTAATAGACAATCAGACACGGAGGACACAATATCTTTCACGTGTGCCATAGTTTGTTCATCAATATCTGCTTGTTCACAGATTCCTTCAAATCTCATCCAGTGTTTTCTCATCAGTGTTTTGGGCTATTTTATTAATTTTGGCCTTAACGTGATCCACAATTTTATTGTCATTTAATGTCAGATCTGACACACTTATTTTGTGAATCTCCACTTGATGAAGGATTGTCATCATCCATGTGTGAAAATCTTCACTTCTGCCATTAAAATCTTTCACGAGGGCTTTAAACAACTCAACGACATCGTCGTCTTCCCATTTTCCGTTCTTAAGCAATGAAAGCAGTCGTGATGACAGCAGTTTTCCAGATGCTTCCATTTTCAAAATTCACTCTTGATATTTTTCACAGTGCAACACTCTCTGTGGTTTAAAAAGAAGACATGCAATTAAACTTTGGCTTAACTAACAAACAAACATAAGCAGACACAATCATTAAGACAATTAAGACTACAACCTTAGACTTTATTTTACATGCATAAAGATGTTTTTCTTGTTTTAAAAGTTATTACTCAGACTTTTTCTCTGAGAAAGCATTTATTTATAATACTTACACCTTCCGAGACCATATTGTTGTGGAGTTGTGACCGCAAACCTCCTCTAGAGTCATCTGGGAAAAGTCTCATGGGAGTTTCATTATATCAGTGTGAGAAGACGACGACGTGCTCTGGAATTTCCAGTTGGCAAAGTATCAATTGTATTCAATTTGTCACGTGATTTGAACGAATACAAAGTGTGCTATTATTTATTTACATATAGAGAACTGAAACTGTGTACAATAGATTTTTTTAAATATGGAGGAAAAAAAATCAATAATGCCCTAATTCAACATTAAGACAATTTTGCATGCGATGTAATTGCAGGGAAATCTGTCATCAGCAAACTACTCATTTATAGTTTCACCTTCTTAGTTTGCTCTCTGCGTTCGTTGTTATTCTTTCACTTTCACTTGTGTTGGTAAGTACCGAAAATGGTGTGATACAGTTGGTTACTTGTGTAAACAGGTTTCTTTGCAGTTCAGGTGTGGTGTGATGGTGCATTTCTTCACTACGGGTTATTATGGTGTGCAATGTCTGTCATGACTGCTATGCTGATTTCTTTTTAAATGTTTTTCAGAATTTCAATCTGCAGTTTTTATAAAACAGTAGAGGAGTTATGTTAATCTACTGTTCACATACAGGAATACTAGAGACTGACTGGTGGACACTGTTATGTACTGTACACTTGCTGCACATCTTAATCACAAACATTGTTTATTAGCAACTTAAGGCAAACCAAGTTTGATTACAATTACTTTCATCATATAACAGACTTTTTTTTTGAGTATTATTTCTTTAATAGGGGTTTTGCTATTTTGTAAAGTCTATGTCTGCGCTGTCATCACTGTATATAAAATATATACTGACCTGGAATTTAAACCTAAGAAACCCAAAACAGCTTTGAAGTTTTCTGAAGAACAATTTAAAAGACTAAAGTTAAAGTAGCCTACATTTAAAATGCCAGTCTATTGAGTAAACTGGTTATACCGATTAACTGAGTAAACTTGATTCGGTGTCACATAATCGAACATTCATCTGTGATTATGATCATGGAGGATGTGTTCAGTTTAAACAGGCTTTTTTTCTTCTGTGTTTAGTTTCACTGTGCCATGTGATCCGGAAAAATCAGATGATAGATTATTTTTTATAAAGCTTCAGAAAAAAAATTAAACTTGCACTGTGTATTTATAATCATATTAAATAAATAGGTTTACCTTTTTTTAATGGATGGATTTCTCTATGTGACTTTCTGATTCTAGTCCACTAAAACAACTAGTTTGTAACAACTTTGAATGTATTTGTCTCCGGAGCAAATGTTAAAGGGATAGTTCACTTTGAAATAAAATGTTGGTATATTTTAGCTTACCTCAAGGGCATCCAAGATGTAGGTGTCTTTTTTTCCACAGTAGTTGAAATTTTGATATGTTTAGGTCAAACCGTTCTTGTCTGTCAGTCATATAATGCAGGTCGATGGTCACTGTCTCAAAGAGCAAGCACAGAGTCCAAATTAAAACAATTCCCCGTCGTCCAATTAAACAATTCCCATCGTAAGTACACATTGATGGCCTAAGACACGAAACGAGCGGTTTGTGTGAGAAAACAAACAGTATTTATATCGATTTTACCTCTTGTACACAGCCGAGTCCAAGTGATCTGAGAGCGCGGGCGGGTATAGATATATACACTAGATGTCGCATTGGCTACGGCAGTGTATAAGAGGTAAAAACGATATAAATACTGTTCGTTTTCTCACACAAATCGCTCGTTTCGTGTCTTAGGCCATCAATGTGTACTTACAATGGGGAATTGTTTAATTTGGACGACGGGGAATCGTTTTAATTTGGACTCTGTGCATGCTCTTTGAGACAGTGACCATCGACCTGCATTATATGACTGACAGACAAGAACGGTTTGACCTAAAAATATTAAAATTGAAACTACTGCGGAAAAAAAGACACCTACATCTTGGATGCCCTTGAGGTAAGCTAAAACATACCAAAATTTAATTTCAAAGTGAACTATCCCTTTAAGTGATTGTAACTTAATTTGCCCCATGACTAAACTATACAGTGCTATGCATAAGTTTAGACACCCATGCTAAAGTTGACTAAAAAGAGGAATAAAAAATCATCTTTTGGAAATTGAACTTAATGCCTTAATTAAAAAAATTAGGAAAAATCCAACCTTTAAGGACACCAATTTTCTTTGTGAATGAATAATGTATCGTAAATAAATAAATGTTCTTCCTTAAAATACAGGGTGCATAAGTCTGGACACCCCTATGTTAAATTCCCATAGAGGCAGGCAGATTTTTATTTTTAAAGGCCAGTTACTTCATGGAGCCAGGATACTATGCATCCTGATAAAGTTCCCTTGGCCTTTGGAATTAAAATAGCCCCACATCATCACATAGCCTTCACCATACCTAGAGATTGGCATGGTTTTATTTCAGTTAGCCTAATAGCTGGTTTGATTTGCATTGAGAGATGATCTTATGGAAAGTACTCAATGCCAATCTCTAGGTATGGTGAAGGCTATGTGATGATGTGGGCTATTTTAATCCAAAGGCCAAGGGAACTTTATCAGGATGCATAGTATCCTGGATCCATGAAGTAACTGGCCTTTAAAAATACAAATCTGCCTGCCTCTATGGGAATTTAACATAGGGGTGTCCAGACTTATGCACCCTGTATTTTAAGGAAGAACATTTATTTATTTACGATACATTATTCATTCACAAAGAAAATTGGTGTCCTTAAAGGTTGGATTTTTCCAATTTTTTTTAATTAAGGCATTAAGTTCAATTTCCAAAAGATGATTTTTTTATTCCTCTTTTTAGTCAACTTTAGCATGGGTGTCTAAACTTATGCATAGCACTGTATTAGCATTATATGTTCATGAATCTGTCTACACTGGACTGGTTGTATATCTGATCTCAATATCCATATCACTCAAAGGAAGATTGAAATTAATCGGATAACTGCATGGTTTACCCAGCCGTCTTCCTGCGCATCCACATTTATTACAGCTTATTCAAAGATTCAGAAAGATTCATTTTTCCTATCCCTATTTTATGGACTAATTCATCTATTTAAAGTGGATAGATGGGGGGCCTTTATAACTTATGTATCGTCTAGATGGGCATGGGGGGCCTTTATAACTTATCTATCGTCTAGATGGGGAAAAAAAAAAACTTTAAAGCAGAAATGCTGGGACGGGAAAATGTCTGAATTACAGAATAATCCGATCTTTTGATCTCGTTGATACTTGATACGAGAACTGAGGTTTAATCTCAACACTTCACAATAATGATTTTGGAAAAAACTCAAGATTATATAGTTGCTTGGAACAGGATAATGCTAAAGTGATCTTTCTTATAAAGTTTAAGAATTTAACTTTTTTTTTTTTACCTAAACAAAACATTTACTTACCAGAACAATGCAGAGTTCCTACAGAAGTGGTATTTGGGTCTGTGCACATGCACCTAAATGACACTTGGAAATGGAAATTATTTGAAAACCACTTGTAAGTTCCAAACTTCCTCAATAATGTTCTCTTTTCAGTTTCAGAGATTTTGGGCGACAAATTCTATACCCAGCCACTGATGCAATTGAGACAGGTGACTTACTCCCCTGCTGATTTTCAACACTTTCTGGTTTTGTTTTGTCCCATTAGTGATGCACCAATCCAGATTTTTCATGGACAATCCGATTGCTGATGATTTACTAGAAAATGGGCCAATTCTGATACTGGTTGCCTTTTTTGTCTTTTGTTTAATAAAATTGGTTGTTTCTTTTCTCCATTACAGGTCAATCTGGCCTTCAACAAACAAACAAAAATATATAGCATTTGAAATTAGAGGCAACCACTGCATTTTATTCTTGACCCAAACAAAGATGCTACAAACATGTAGCATGAGCAGTTTTTGATTTAAATTATATTGTATAATTTAAGGATTTAAAGCAAAAACAGAATGTTCTGACTTAAGGTTTGTGAAATCATGCTACGTAAGACACACCTGAACAAAGCAAAAAAAAAAAAAAAAAGCAGAGGGACTGAATGAAAATGCAAATTCCCTTGCAGATGGACTGAATGAAAATGCAAATTCCCTTTCTGACAGTAGGTGGCGCTTATGGAACTGGATAAAACTGAACACAAAGCAGCACTGTGCTTATAAGCACTACTTTATATGGAGGTAAGAGGAAACGAAAATGCCATCTAAACTTTTCTGAAGACAGTTCCCTTCAGAGACACGTTAGTGGCTTTATTGCATCAGATACATGGCACTTTGCTCAAGGCTGATTTGTCCAGTTTTGGTTTGCGATATCTAACCAAGAATAAAACCTGCTCCAGAGCAGATTAGCCGTGTAGTGTAAGTTGCCGTGGAGCTAAAAACCAATCCACCTTCTTGAGACCGAAAAAACTGAATTTGCTTAAGAAATGTACCAAAAATAAATAAATAGTAATAAAAAATATACATACACATACACTCTTTGTAGTGCAAATTAAAATGATAAAACGAACACACCTTTACAACTGGTAGAGGTACTGTAAGGCAAGGCAAAGCAAGGCAAGTTTATTTATATAGCACATTTCATACACAATGGCAATTCAAAGTGCTTTACATAGAAGAAATTAAAATAATAAAAAAAAATAAGAATAATTAAAACAGTTTAGAAAAATAAAAAATAAAATACAGTACAAACAGTCGGACGAACAGCGGCACAGTGCTCATTCAGTAAATGCACAGCTAAACAGAAGTGTTTTGAGTCTGGATTTGAATCTGACCACTGTAGGAGCACATCTGATCTCTACTGGAAGCTGGTTCCAGCTGTGGCTGGCATAATAGCTAAAAGCAGACTCACCATGCTTAGAGTGAACCCTTGGTATCTCTAGCTGAAGGATGGGAATCGACCAGAGTGTATCAGTCTCACGCAGGCACAGCAGAGTAGGTTTCGTTTAGTGTGAAAACATGGCGGAAAGAAGTGAGAGGTTTTTTCAACCGAGTGCTGAGGGAAATTTCAATGTCATTTTCTTTTCATCCTCCCTCCGTGTAATGCCTAATAAAGTAGGGTTTATAAGGACAGCACTGCTGTGTTTGCAAAGGTTACCTTGGGGAAAGCTCTATTTCTGCTGTTCCATAAGCACCATCTACTGTCAGAGAGCGGATTTACAGTTTGATTCAGCCTGTCTGCCATTTTTGTTCAGACCAATGTGAAAAACACATAAATTGTAAACATTAGATGGAAAATAAGCAAATAAGTGCATTCGAAAAATCTCAACACTTCGGAAAATAAGGTAGCTTATGTAGAATTGATTATGGAGCAGATAATATACCTGTATGCATCATTTTGATCATCCTTTTTATAATAAATATTTAAAGGATGAAATGTGAGGATTATCTTTTTTATAGAACGGATATATTTCTCACGTGGAGCTTTATTAGGGAATCCACAGGAGGAAATAAACAACAGTGACGAAGGGTAAGCAACTTAACAAAACTGGCACTTAACTCCCAACTCAAAGTCTCTGTTTGTTCCAGGATACAATACAAAGGAAAATGAAGAAGAAGATTCAGATGAATGAATGAATGAATGAATACAGAGTCTGTAAAGTCCAATGGATAGGTCCAGCAGAGCAAAAACCTAGGCCATCTGAGAAGGCCATAGGGCCTACAACTCGTTTTATTAGCCTAATGCAGAAGGCCTCCTCTTCCCTAGTGCGCCCCCACGACAGTCTGAGTCTGTCTGGAGCGCTCCATAACACCTAGCAGCTCTTCATACGCGGGGCAGGGCTGCCGAGAGGGTTCAGATGGTCCTGACCTGACCCGACCATTACTCCATCTGAGACCTCCATGACCTGAATCTCCTCTCCGAGAGGGACCCGAGCCACCGGGCACAGATGCCTGTCCCTCTTCCCTCGAGAATATGGACAAACGAGAGCGGAGCATCCTTACAGGGAAACGCTCACAGTGCTTGCAAACAGTTCCATCGAGAACTGCGAGAGCTTGCTTTTCTCCCAGACAATAAACACAAGTCGTTTAATCTGTTTAATCTGAAAATCGCCCTGTAGTCAATAATTGTAATATGTTGTTTCCTTGAATTTTTTTTTTAATATCTTGAATGTAACTCGACACCCTTGCCTCATTTAGTATGGACGGTTCTATGAATATGCAGATGAGCCCCGCCTCCACTCACTCACTCAGCTCAGAGATCCACTGGTTGACGATCACACGTTGATCTGATCGGTTACAAGGTAGTTTGTGACGTCAGAAACACCAGCGATTTCAAAGCGTGTGTTTGAGACCGTCTTTGGTTCACTGCAGTTTTAAGGAGAAAATACTCAGCAATGCTGTCGACTTATGAACTTACACATGGTTTGTCTTAAAGCATATTAAAAACACCACATAGACACATAAACAACATTAAAAGCTGGATTTTCACCACAGGGGGACTTTAATTGCAGCCCAAGGGCATTCAGTGCTACCAAGTCAGAATGTTATGTGTCTATGTGGTGTTTTTAATACGCTTTAAGACAAACCATGTGTAAATTCATAAGTCGACACCATTGCTGAGTATTTCCTCCTTAAAACTGCAGTGAACCAAAGACAGTCTCAAAAACACGCGTTGAAATCGCTGGTGTTTCTGACGTCACAAACTACCTTGTAACCAATCAGATAAACGTGTGATCGTCAACCAGTGGATCTCTGAGCCGAGTGAGTGAGTGAGTTGGTCACCTTCAGTCACCTGTCTCTTTTTAGCATGTCGATCATGGTAAAATTTGTGCTTCATCTGTTTTTCCTGCACTTAAAGTCAGGATGGATGAGATCCAAAGTAGACCTTAGTTTTCTTCCACACAACAGTTCCGCAGGAGATTTCCCAGTAGTCGACTGTGGTGTGATCCTGTAACTGAACAATGCTCTAGCAAGCTTTGTCTCAATGGAATCTCTTGTGCTCTTCTTCATTAGACTTTTGAACGTTTGCACCGCCCGTTCAGCCAGTCCATTAGAAGCTGCATGATACGGTGCTGTGGTGATCTGTTTGATGCCATTTCGGGTCATGAACTCTTGGAACTCTGCACTTGTGAAACTACTGCCATTATCCGACACCACAATTTCAGGTATCCCGTGTTGGCTAAAACTTTGTCTCAGGCATTGAATGGTTACAGTAGAGGTAGACTTATTCAGCGGGTACACGTCTAGCCATTTAGAGTTGGCATCCACTAAGATTAAAAACATTCTGCTGATTTTACACACACTTTCTGTTTTTGTCTTGGTCTGGGTATTTAAATAAATGTTGCAAAAGGCTCAGGGCGGTTCTGTTGTCATATCAGCCTGTATTTATCTTTTACTCTTTATTTCTGAGCATTTTTAACTCTAGTAGATTACATTAAATTCCATTTTACTGCAAACTCTACAAAATGATCTAGGAAAATCTAACCATCACTAAGTACTACTAATGGTACTAAAATACAGCTTAGGTGGAGTGGGGCATGCCAACTGAGCTTTTAGTGTCGGAGGAAAAGATGCATGAGAGACGAGAGATGGCGTTTTCCCCCCGGGTTTAATAAAATGACTTAAACGTCACACTCGTCTGCATACATGGGTATTGAGTGAGGAAAAGTATACAAATAAACATTCAACTCTGGTCACAAATATAAAGGGAAATAAAAGAAAGAGTACAAAAGTCGGTAGAGCAGTTATCTCTTCTCCTCACCTGCCACATCTATTACTGACTCTCTATGCACATGCGCAGTTCTCATTGTACCTAAAAATGACTTTCAACAGTTTGTTTGTGTGTGTGTGTGTTAGTGTGTGTGCGTGTGTGTGTTTGTGTGTTTTCGTGTGTGTTTGTGGGTTATGCTGGCTATGATGACATGACATGGTTAAATTGTACATTTTGTAATTGATTGAAGTGCCTACACTTCACATCTTCTCCGTTTTTGATAATGTTTCTATTATTAGTGGTAAGTTGAGAAATCAGGGGCCCTCTGATTTTCCAACCACCACAATAACAATCAGGTAAGTTTAAACACTTTGAATTTTAATAGCAGGTCTACCTCTGCTTTAGAATTTGAATCATCGATTTGTGACTGTAGCCATTCATATGTATATTAGTGTTTTCCCATGAGTTGGCAGAGTGTTGTAAATAGCAAATGCTATGTGTGTCTTCGATAGACTGTCATCATGGGATTAGCTTTACTGTCCTATGTGTGTGAAGTTATGTGGATCTGTTAGTGTGAAGATGGACAATAGATCTTCAGTGAAGTTTAATTTGGACTCTATGACATCTTTATCTTCTATGATGTGTAGTGTTCAGCCTGGATAGACTTGATCTATTCCAGGTGATGATGCTGTGAGGGTGTAGTGATGGAGGTGTGTGTTCAGTGTTCATGTCTAGGAGATGGGTGGAATCTAATCTATAATACTTGTGTTGCAAATTTAGTTCCAGTTCTATACTGGGAGGCCATACGTATGCAGTGGTGTGCTACTGTGAGGTGTGAATGGCCTCTTGAAGTGTCTTTTCACTCATCTCCCAAGTCTCAGGTTACGTTCTAACATTTCTGCTGTCCTCTTTGATGCAGGTAGGGTCCGGCCCGTTCCTTGGCGAATATTTCAATATTAACACGAGCGGCGTGGAATAAAGAAAGTGTTTAGCAGGATTGATATTCAAAACAGTAAGCATCGGTTTCCCTTTTTGAATGACGAATATAGACGAATATATATGCAGAAATAGACAGCTGTCTCATTTACACGAAGGCGCAGAACGCGCATTCAAGCTGACAGTCGGCTGTGTTCTCTCGATGTGTTCAGTGCAGCTTTTTATCCCGACGCGAGGCGACAACACAGTCGGCTTTCATCAGTGCTAGTTCGTCGGCCTCGGCTTGGTGTGTTCCAGGCTTAAGATGTCACAGATTGCGTTCTCATGTCATACAATTTGAATATGAACAGGTTTTTGGCTCAGGGCTGATGCAATGCACATTCACTGTTTCTCTTTTTAGATTACAAATGCCTATCTGTTTCCTTTAGTATATTTAAAGACTATATAAAGGCAGAGTGGTCATTTTAGCTGGTTTACAAGATGTGATATATTTAATTTGTTACTATTTGGCCAACTGTGTTCTCTGAGTGAGTTTACCCATGGGCTCAGCTACAAAACACTCTCAGAAACATTAAATCATGCGTTTTCCTGAAAAAAATATAGTAACAACATCACTATCATTCTGTGTATCATTTTTATACTTTTAAGCTTCTCACTTTGTAATTATTTGTAATCAAGAGCAATTCTTCTTTGTAGCAGAAGTCCTCAAGAGCTGAGATATAATTTTGGCCAAACAAAAAGTTTTCTTAACTTTTTAACCTGTGTTGCGTCATATCACCCTGTTTTTCCCAACCTTGCTTTTCATAAACAAATGCATTGACCTACCTTTTCATTTATCAAAACATATGTTTTCGAATTGTTAACAAACTTATAATTTTTATTCTGTTGTTTGCTATTTCTCATCAAAGTGTTGCTGGTTTGTTGCAACAAAGCCACAAAAAAAATAAAATAAAAAAATAAAGAAAAATAGAGAAAGCATTTTGCTGAGTTTAAAACTTGAGGCTCTAATTTACAGCTCTTTGAGTGCCAGAATATAATTTGGAAGATGTTATCCCAATTTAGGATTTGTCACTTATTGGTTGATTAATGTCTCATCTACGCTACCGCTATCATGTCCCTGACATATGTTTGTCTAATTCTCAAGCTTTACAGGATTTTTGCTGTCTCTGGTCTAAGTGGGCATTGCCGGCCCATTCTAAAAATGTGTTTATATGGGTGTGTCTGTTTTTCCCTAACACTTCTAAAAAGGCAAAATAATAATTGATTGATTGAACTGCTGAAGGAAGAGAAGATCAATCCTCTTGTTGGCTGCAAAATCCCAATATTTCGCTGAAAAGACGTTGCTTGCCTGAGTTGCGAGATCACGTCGGGGTCACCAGTTTGTAAGTCCTGCCCAATCAGTCCAACAACAGTTTCCGATAAGCGGGTGAAGGATTACTGTGTGTTACTGTCTTTTCAGCGTGGTAAAGTAATTTAGTTCCAGTTAAGGTTGGAATGCCAATTGGTTATTAGTCATTTATATAATAGTTTAGCTACACATTTGATTATTCTATTCAACTCTTTACTTTATATTTTACCCGTTCATTAGGAATCTATGTCGCTTTGAGGTCCGGCCCCTTCTAAATGTTTAATAGCCAGCTGTTAAACGTGGGTCTCACCATCACAAACTCGTCAGTTTTTGGTCACTATACAGAGGTAATAGGCTAATATCTTAGTCAAGGTAGTAGCTTTGGTTTGGTCATGCCATGGTTTCCCACGTACACATAGCTAGAGTAACATTACATTAAAACAGAGGTAAGACTCACCCTATTTAGGTTGGTCAAGCAACATTTTACTGTCCTAAAAGGAAATTCCCTTTTTAGCCTTTACAATCCAAGAACACTTGAACTAGTGTCAAATATTTGCCGGAACTCTAAAATCGCAGTTGGTGGGCCCTATGCTCCACTCAAATCTGGACCCTAGTCCCTTACGACCTGATACCGATTTGCATTTAACTCAGGCCGAGACAGAATTCTCTTTCAAATGGAAACTTGTGCTAACATTGGGAATGTACATTAATCATTATCTCCAGAGTTTACACCTTTTGAGGACAGTATGCCATATGCATGAAAGACCCACTCTTAAAAACTTTTATTATCTTTTGGTTTACTTCTTTGGGGATGAGACCTTTGTACCAGTGGCACTGAGAACATTTCAAATGATAAAAAAAAACATGTATAGTTTTGTATAATAATTGTTCACATTTAACCATACATGTATAGTTTTGTATAAAATTGTTCACATTTAACCATTAGATTTTTGGGTGCATTTCAGGTGATCTCAGCATTAGAGTTAGAAGAGATGGGGGAAAAGGAGTAAAGGGAAAGAAATGTAAATTAATACAATACTAAGGTGATTGACTCAGTGAGAGTTCAAATGTAATTTACTTTGTTTTCTCAGAGAGTAGCCCTCTCTTCCAGTTCCAGCACTTTTCAGTTTGTCCAGTCTTACATTTAGTATATTTGTTTTTCATTAGAGTATTCATGATTTATGACTCATTTTCTGAGACAAGTTAGTTTACTGAAGGCTGCCAGAAAAGCTGTTACTGAGTTTATTAAGTTCATTCACAATATGTGCACATTCGTTATTAATTTTATGCATAATGTAATGAAAAGTCAAGTCAAGTCAAATTTATTTATATAGCGCTTTTTAAAATACAGATTGTTTCAATGCAGCTTTACAGAGATAACAGGACAATAATGCAAAAAAGTTTGTTTCTGGAAGAAAATAGCGTCAAAGTCCAGTTTAAGGTCAGTGATGTTTCATTTTTGTTTTAAAAAAGTTATTAATTTAGTTAATTTAAATATATATATATATATAGCCGCTCTGGAGTAAACCGTGATGTCATCGTCCAGCTCAGTTCAGTTCTTGTATAATAGTGTCAATGCAGGCAGATCAATATTATTGTTGAATATTAAATTAAATGTTAAATTTAATGTCCCCAACTAAGCAAGCCAAGCCAATGGCAACAAAAACAGATTTGTTAATGTTTTGTCTCGTCACATTGACCGTTATGCTATGAATTAGCCTACATTAGGCTACATGAATGACGTAAATTATAATTCTAAATGGCGAAAATTTGACAAAAGTTTATTAGTTTGCATCCCTGAGTATTTATGTAGTTCGTTTAACACTTATATCGTAAAACAGATGTCAAATATTAAATGTTGAGTTTAGCTAATTACATCTTGCATAACCATTAACTGGAGCATCTTGCCAATGTGCTGTAATTTGCGCTCAGCTCCTGTAAACAAAAGCCCACCTACTTTGATTGTTGGTCATCTCAAACATTTGGACATTGACGAAGGGTGTTAGACTGCTCAGGCAGGCTCGCGGTTCAGATGAGAAGGTCGGTTATCTTGCCGTTTTGCAATATACTTGCAGCGCCAAAGTAGAATTAATATTAGACAATTATTTCGCAACTTTTATTATACAAAACCTCAGAAAAATACAGATATCGGGACCTCGGGGACCTCAATGGTGGGTATTGCCCTGCCTATATATATATATGTCATTCACTCTGCATTGTTGTTTGCTCTATGTTCACATGAACATTCCAGAGATCTGATGAACTGTATGGCGGGTTCTGGCCGAACTTTTAAACCCCCAATGAATGCACAAACACAAATGCTGGTTAATGTAATTATATTTACTGTTAACTGAAATAAAACATCCTCTTAGTGGCTGTGTTTCACTGCAGGCATAACTAAGCCTCAATGCAACTGCTGTGTTCCTTCTACCATTTCTGCAGTCCCCACACAAACCACACGAGGGCAGCACTACAACATAGAATTAACAACTGCTGCTGAATTCAGAAGAATTCACTATAAAACTCATTAAATTCCTAATTTTGTTGCACATATAGGCTACAGTATTTCAAAATTCTTCATTTTCATTGATTCATCTCTTGTCTTCTCTAAAGAAAAGTTTAGCCAGACCAGCTCTCAGATAACTCAGAGCATCTTTATTGGCTTCTTCAGCTTCAGCGGTTCTCCTCATTTCCTCCAGCTCTCGGACCCAGTCTTTTATCCCAGCCTCCCTCACTCTGGGGATGAAGAAGTCCAGATGCTGAAGAGTGAAGGCCGAGTCTGGCTTTAATGCGATCTGAGACAGATGCTTGATGTTCTTGTAAGCATCGGACAGAAGAATTGACTTTTGGTCCTCAATCTCCTTCAGATCTTGATCAAGATCATCCATCACAACTGAAAACCTCTTGGACTGTCTTTGAGCTTTTTCATAATCCTTTTTTATGGAGTCAAATTCCAACTGCATGCTGAGGTGCTGATGATGTATTTCTGTTTTCTTTGACATGTTTGCTGTGGTGGCACTTCCTTGTGCACACGGTACAGTAGCCGTTTTTCATGACTTCACATTTACTGGGATTCGAAACCCACCAGCAGTCAAACTCATGGCAGTTTTCCTCACAGACGGTGCAGGTCGTCGCTTTCCTGCTCTTCCATGATGCGCTTTCAATGGGAACCTTCTCTTTGACAGTCTTTTTTACTCTAATGGTAAAGTTTTTACACTCCTCAATCTTTTCCTTGTTTTCTCTCATTGCCTGCTGGATCTGAAGTTTTTCAGACTTCTTTGACTCTTTCTCTTGAATTCGCAGCTGTAAGTTGCACATGGACGCTTCTAATCGAATGCGTTCTATCAGGACATTTGAAGTCAACTCCAAACTTCTTCTGTGCTTTTCATCCAGTGACTGAAGGAAGTCCTTCATGCCATCCATGCTGTCCTCCCAGGCGTCTCTTTGAGCACGAACTCGACGATCTCCAGTGTGACGGGCGTCAGCCTGCCGGTTGTTGAATAAGAAATGAACAGGTTGGTTATTGCGGTCTCGTCTGCAGGGGATTCTAGCTTTATTAATGGCACCAAGTACGTTTTTGGCTGGCAGACCATCAGAGTGTGTGATTAGAAACACAATATTGTTCACAATGTCTTTTCCAAACAAAGACAGAATTGAACTGATGATGTAATGCTGTCTGTCCGAGAGACGATTCTTAGATGCTTGAGTCACAAAACACACAGCGTCAATTTGACGAACTCCATCACTGCTCTGAAACAACATGGATAAATTCTCAGCAACTTCCAGATCTTTTTCCAGTCCTCTAGTGTCTCCGTATCCTGGAGTATCAATGATGGTGAGAGATATGGAACCCTTTATAGGAAAGACCTCATACATGGTGATTTCAGAGGTTTGTGATTCTGATTGGTCTCTGGCTTCTTCTTCTTCTTCTGTGATTTCATACCATATTTCATCCTCAAACTTCACTCCCATTAAGTAGTTGACCAGGTGTTGATGATGGTGGTCTTCCAACGCCAGTCTCTCCCACCAGCAGAACAATTTTGTTTTGTTTTGTGGAGTCTTTTTTCCCATAAGTCCATTTTCTGACTTTTCCATTATCATCAATTACTTTCCTCTCTGTATGTAGAAGGAATCGTTTTGGAGGACCTCGATGAATCAGAACTAGTCTGCGTGGTGGAAGACACGGCTTTCTGTAAAATGAAGATGGAGGACAATATTCATCAGAATATTTTTATAGGAAGAATTTAAGATTAAATGCCCATCAACTATTTTGTGATTATGTAAAATGTAAATATTTAATTCATACTTTTTTAGCATGAACATAATTATAAAATATAGCTGTAAGCAGCAATTAAGGGGCCAAGCTCAAATAAGGCACAATAAATCAGGCCATCATGCCTGGAAGCATCAGACCAACTGCAACAATGAGCCATTAAAAGTATATTAATATGATTTTAGGCAAAATGCCTGACAAATCAAATACAATCACTAGTAATGTCATTTAATGGTTTATCAATTTCGACCAATGGGTGGCTTTGTTACGAAACTGAAGCGGTGTGGTCAGTGTAAGGTTACAATGATACCTGCAAAGTTTGGTGTCAATGTGCCAAAGCCTTGCAGAGATACAGTCTCAGAGTCATTTTGGTCATTTGTTGCAGTGCTGTACGAAAACTGTTTCATCTATCTACACATGAAATTCATAACTTTTTTGCCGGCACGGTCTGAAGATAATATGACTACATTTTGGTGAAAATTGCCACTGAGTGTTAGCAGTTCCACCGCTTTTTTGTGTGTTTGTCCTCAGAATGGCCCCATACATAAGCGTGTGAAATTTGATGAAAATTTCTCATTTTGGTTTGGAGTTATAGACATTTATATCTATCAGAACATAAAAAAATTACCCATGGACAACTTTGTTTGCATTTTTATGCCACTTACCATAACAATTTTGACATTTGGGCATAAGAATATGGTCAACAAGCTATGTTTGCGATTTTGAAGATATTTTGTAATTTATTTAAGCGCTTAATCCAACGTTGCACAAACCATAAGGCGAAACGTCTCGGTTACGTATGTAACCCTCGTTCCCTGAAGGAGGGAACGGAGACGTAGTCGACGTGTCGACTTATTGGGATCACGCTAGGGAGCCTGTCATCTTCGAGTATTGTAAAAACGAGCCAATGGACATTGGCGTGCGTGAATCACACGCACCAGTTGTTTTTCGCTGAGGAGCCGATCGGACCCCAGTCCGCGGTGGTACAGCAATAGTGGCTGGGGGACTACGTCTCCATTCCCTCCTTCAGGGAACGAGGGTTACATATATAACTGAGATGTTCCCTTTCAGTCGGTCACGTTCGACGTAGTCGACGTGTCGACTGATTGGGATCCCTATTAAGACGCCACTAGTGCTGCCACCTTCCAGTGCCTAGACAAAAGCCTCCTGATCTTCCCGCATATTGAGGCGGAATAGGACAGGACCACTGGGAAGCGTGCCTTTCGTTGGAAGGCATACGCGGCGGAAGCCACATCCTGCCCGAAGGAGATAACATGTGGAGAATACATATAAATGGACTGAGCAAACTTAGCAGGCAGTACAACATATTGCATGTCACTGAGGTGGCTCCAGCCGATAACAGGGGGAGACGCAACCGGACAGTGACGGCAGAGCAGGCTCTGCCAAGGGAAGACATGGGCTCGGCGCAGGGAGTCAAACCGTGGAAGAATACAAATATGGGATCGCCGTAGGGATCACAACATATGGACCCCACCTGTAAAAGTACACAAGCATACAAGTGATAGGTCTAGCATCGGACGCTCCGCCACATCCAACACCGACAGGGTGAGGAGGAACTCAACAGGGTCTGGAAGAGGGAACTCAACTGGAGCAAAAAGGCGCACTTATCCAATCCATAGGAGGGGAATGGCACAGCCGACACTACAAACCGGGCTAAGGTGAAGCTGGCTATGTGTGAAGGGAGCCCACGGAATGCAACCGGCTTGACACATAGGCTAATTTCCTAGCGAATGTCTGGTGTCGCCCAGCCCATGGCTCTAATCTGTCAGCGAGGCACTCGTGTCAACGCCCATGAAGGAGCTACACTCTCTTTTTGGAGGAGCTCACTACCCAGGTGGGCACAGTGCACCTTGGGAAATTCACCAAGATGATGGCAACACTAATCTTTTAGTGGGCCAAACTCTGCATGGAAACCGCCTTCCCTTCTGCTGGTTTCCGAAACTGTGCGCAGGTCCCCTACCTTCTTGATGGAGTAATCAAGCAGGAGAACTGTTTCTTTAAAAAACTGAATTTTTAACAACTGCCTGTAATGCTCAGGGGAGGTCTCAGAGTGCAGTAGCACTGGAGATAAGTCCCAAAAAGGTATAGAGGGGGCTCAAGGAAGTTTATTTCATCTCCTTGCACCGCTCAGGAACACTTCCTATATAGCTCTCCACCGTGGCGCTGATCAGCCCAGCCCAGCCCAACACAGGTGCACCTGTGTCGTGACAGACCGCTCCATTGGAGGGATAGCCTCGCAATCCTTCACCGCTCCTCCGTCAAGGGTAGTGAGGGGGGAGGAGCTATTCAGGCAGTTTCTGGCAGAGAAAGGTGACGTCCACGACCTGGTAAGCTCTCCATGCTCTTCCGGAAAGAAAGGCACTGGGGCGGCGAGCTGAGAACCAACGCGGCCCGTCCCGAGATACCAATCAACCAACCGAGACTGTTTGGGACACGGTGGAGGATTCCACTCGAGCCCGACAGCCTCGGCGGCCCGTTTCAGCATAGCTGACGTTTCTGGATCTGACTCGGGCAACGTTACACTCCCAGAGGGAGATAACACAGCTGAGTCATCATTTCCAGAGGTCAGCTCACCCTCCGATGCTGCAGCCGACATCCTGTCCCCTGGAGGGGCCCCGAATAAAACAGCTGGTCTGTCCATTACAGAGGGACCAGCGTGCTCAACGAGGGGCTCCACCGGCTGCGATGTGATAGAGGAGTGAGGGGCCCACAGGGTTTGGTGGTTACCGGGCGGGGAAGCCTCACTATGATCCTCGATCACCCATCCCACACGGTGCCGTACGGGTGTGGTAATGAGGACTATATATATATATACCTGACCGACTGAAAGGGAACCAAGCATGTTTGGTATCATTGGACATGCAAGGATTCAGGAATTTAAGGAGATGACTTAAGTAAAGTAATAATAAGACCAACGTAATAAGCATGTGAATATTTGAATTTAATACTACTAGGTGGCGCTGGCTTGAAACTTCTCAGGCTCCTTAAGGGCATCCTGCCGATGACCCAAACCAAGTTTCATAACGATAAGCTAATGCATTCATAAAATACAGCATTTTACTGCAAAATTCATAATGGCTGATGGCCAATATGGGAAAATTGTATATCATTAGATTCGGCATTCCACCCCAAATCAAACAAGACCACTTTTATGGACAAACCGTTCAGAAGTTATGAGCAAAAATAGCCATTTTTTGTGTCTCCGGACCAGTAGGTGGCGCTGTGGCGAAACATGTAGCATGCAGCATGCAGCATGTAGCCTCAGGTCATGCTTGTGATGACGTACTAACTTTGGTGTGAATACAATAAAGCGTTGAGGAGATACAGCCTTATGTCTATTTTTGCAAGAGCTACATAAAATTTGTTTGCGTGTTTTTACGAAACAGTTTAACAAATCGTCTTAAATTCCATAACTTTTGTCAGCAGAGCAAAATAATCTGGTCAAATTTTTGTAAAAGTCGACATGAAATCAAAATTGACCGTATTTACTTTGTTAGCACATATTACTAGTCTTGTGGTGAACAATTAATCCGTGCAAGTTAATACACAGAAAAAAAATTGTTTGCCGTGGTAATCTTTAATCAAAGTCTGAAAAGTTACTTCTGGTCTGGAATGGCGTTCCTTTTCTGATGACGTAGGCTTGACGGCTTGGGTTGAAAAACGCTTAACCACTCCCCTCAAACCGTTAGTCTGCTATGAGCAGAGATGGAGAGGAGGAGCACTAAAGTAAAACTCTTCCCTCTGTTCAATATTCCGTTTCACTTGGAAATACGTCAAACACTGGAGAAAAGTCATTTGCAACTCCGGTTCACGCGGACTTGAAAATTTAGGGCCTAGGAGGAGTTTGAAAAATTAGTTTTTTGGAAAATTCAAAATGGTGGAAACATTTTCATAACGTAAAATTACGTCATAGGGTGCAAACAAATTGTCGAATTGTCTTGAGCCAAGGAATCAGTGGAAAAAATAATTTTGTCTCTAGCCCTTACGGTTCACAAGTTATTAGCATAAACATACGTGCAAATTTGGACAGTTAGTGGCGCTAGAGGGATTGAGTTAGGGACTCCACATTTGCTATGGTGACAGTTCAGACTGTCCTCTATCAGTGTGCCAAAAAACTTTTTACCATACTATGTTCTGCCATAGAACTTCCAGAGCGGAAGAAGAAGAAGAAACTGAAGAAGAAGAAAGCCAAAGGATAATAATCTAATAGTAACAATGTTTTAATGTTTCCGGGAAGTTCCCCATAATTTTAGCTTATAAAAGGTCAACAATTACCTCCATCCAGACCAGCCATAATACAAAAATCACATTTTAGTTTAGTTTAGTTTAAAAACCCTTATTATAAAATTTTGAACATTATCTTACGGCATATTGGGACCTTGATTCAAGCTGAAGCTGCGCTGACAGCGATTTCTGGGAAATGCCATTGTTGCCGGGGTTAAAGGGACAGTCCACCAACAAGGAAAATTCTTTCTTCATTTACTCTCCCTCATGTCGTTCCAAACCTTTATGGCTCTGTGGAACACAAAATAAGATATTTCAAAGAAAATTGGAAAACAAACAACACTGGACCTCAGTGACTTTCATTGTGTGGACAAAAACACAAACACTTCTCAATTTCTTATTTTGTGCCTAATTCTGAGGTTTTTGATCATGAATTACCTTCTTTTCTTCGTCTGTTTTCGTGTAATAGTCCATGAATTGCCTGAAAGATTCAGTTACCAGCAAAATTAAACCCGTGTTAAAAAACGGATCAAGGAAGTAAATCAGTCACATAATTTAAACATTTACAATGTGCTGATTTTGTCTGTTGAGTTGAATCTCTTTTAAATGTAAAGAATATTTAATTTAATAGCCTGTATAGTGGTATTTTGAATTAGTTGCATTTGTTTTCACAAATTGAACCTATGCTCATACCGGTAGACATGTAAAATGTGTAAAACCAGTAAAAATGTGTCAACCAGTAGTGATTTTGAACTATCGTCTCAGTCGCGGTTACGCTCGTGTGACGTTACTGTGCTGCGCCGTCACAAAATATTATCGTTTGCATGTGTTTTAAAGCCTAATAAACCTGCTGTCGTTATTAATGCTAATCAAACAACAATAAAGGGAGGAAATATAGTTATTTTAGCTTTGAATAAGGTTTTTATGATATACAATTTTTTTCATACCTTTGAAATGTCATAATTCTTATCACTATTTTCAATATAATTAAAAAAAAACAATACTAGCCAGAAAAAACTCTCAAGCTTACTGATTAGTGATTTAGTTGGAAGTTAGGTCAACTTTTAAAAGCAAACTATTTATTACTTCCCTTCCTTTGAAACCAAATAACTGATTTCTTGTTGCATCACTCCATCAATAGATAGAGATTTACAATAATAGAAATGAAGTTCCAAGTGCCCAACCAAGATAACACTGATTACCATAGTGATGAGTTTTAAGAAGTCAGCTTATGCAATGTTCTTTTGAATATTTCAGTTGTATTGACAATTCAACATTTAAGATTACTGGGAATTGAGTGATTGCAACTAGAGATAAATGTAACGAAAACAACTCCTAAGCATATTATTTATTTTTGTTTGCTCACATACAAACATTGTGTGTCATCCTGATTATGTTTCCTGCCAGCATCTTTCACATTGTTGGTAAGTACTAAAAATATCTAATGGTACAGTTGTTTCCTTGTGCATTCAGGTTTCTTTGTGTTTCAGGTGTGGTGGAATTTTTCTTCAATAACTGGTTAGTTATAATGTAGAATGTTTGACTGGCATGACTAATATGCAGACTCTGACCCCTCATATTTTAAGTTTTTTTGAGACAATCTTCTCTTATTTTCCAGCATGTTTTTATAAAATAATACTGGAGTACGGTTGGTCTATACACTGAGAGACTTTTCACTGACTGGTGTTTATCTTCCCTGGAAATGGCAATGTACACTTGCTGTGTCGTAAGTTAGCCTATAGTTAAAACATTAGCATGTAGCTTGTAAAAGATAGACAACAAATAGAACAAATGTGTTTTTATCATCTAACATTTTCAATCAAGACTGATATGCTTAACTTACATATCTATTTTGAATTTACTTTGAACAATAATGTAATTTAGCTAATGTGATTTTGGCCCACAAAACTTTGCAGTGTTTACGCTGCCATTAGTCATCTTAGCAGCATGATGAACAAAACTTTTATCTAAGTTGTGATTGCGAGTTCTTCATCTCTTCACTCACTTCATCTCATCGCGAGGTCACATCGTTCTGCATTCTTTTGAAGACTCCTGTTATAATCAATGAAGCTGACTACAGCGCATAATAAATCTCTTATTTACATCATGTCGTCTGTATTCGAATCCCACTGCATTATGGTTCTACGGCACTAGATAATACATTTGCAAAATGCCCCCTATGTTCTATGTTGTCCGTCTGCGAACAATTGACAATTGCTTCTCAAATATCGGAGTTCAACACGGAATTTGCAAAACGCTTGCTCTTGAAAGATGGGTCAGTACTTAGTTTAGTTGGACAAACTTGCACCTCAGAATCACAATCTGTAAGTTTGAATAATTATTGATGTATATATTTTCTACTGGGTGTTCAAAATATGTAGTTTTGTGTTTTATATTGTGTATGTCTCCAGCTAACCAGCTAACTCACGTTATTACTGTCTTACTGAAATAGTTCTGCTAATCAACTGTGGGCCACTGTTACCTAAAACTGTGTCTATTAATGCAGATTGTCTGTCGGTCTGTCTACTTTGAGTAAAGATAAAGAATGGGACATTTAAAATAGCATAATAGGGGCACTTTAAGTTTGAATGTTTGGAAAAAGGGTAAAACGAAATATATACGCAAAAAGTAATACATAAAAATCAGGAAGGCTAGACAAAATGTTTCAAGGACATCTTTAATGTGACTTTCATATTACAAAAACAACGTAATTGTAAACTGTTAGTTGTAATAAAAGTCAACTCCTGGTATTTACAAGTCCCGTAGAAACAACTGTGTACAGAAAGCATTGATTTCTCATTATAAGCAGCAGTCTTTTACATGTTGTTTGTTTCATTTGCACTAAATCCAATCATTGATGCTCACCAAAGAAAAGTTTTGCCAGACCAGCTCTCAGATAACTCAGAGCATCTTTATTGGCTTCTTCAGCCACAGCGGTTCTCCTCATTTCCTCCAGCTCTCGGACCCAGTTTTCTTTCCCAGCCTCCCTCACTCTGGGGATGAAGAAGTCCAGATGCTGGAGAGTGAAGGCCGAGTCTGGCTTTAATGCCATCTGAGACAGAATCTTGATGGTCTGGTAAGCTTCGGACAGAAGATTTGACTTTTGGTCCTCAATCTCCTTCAGATCTTTGTCAAGATGTTCCATTAAAACCAAATATGTCTTTGTTTGTTCTTGAGCTTTTTCATATTGCTTTTTTTAGAGTCAAATTCTATCATGAAGCTTGAGGTGTGACGATGTATTTCTTGTTTTCTTTGACGTGTTTGCTGTTGTGGCACTTCCCTGTGCACACGGTACAGTAGCCTTTTTTCATGACTTCACATTTACTGGGATCAGAAACCCACCAGCAGTCAAACTCATGGCAGTTTTCCTCACAGACGGTGCAGGTCGTCGC
>FLSR01004876.1:289423-323891 GCA_900092035.1 Leuciscus waleckii
AAAAAAAAAATTTTTTTTTTTTTTTTTTTTTTTTTTTTTTGGTCTTCTCAGCCTCTTCTAGTCGACTAGCGTTTAGTCCACTAGTACGGGTAGCCCTGATATTGTGTGTGCTGCAGCTAATGCTGTTGCTGTCTCACTCAGGTCCTGTAGGTGAGTACCAGCTGCCCTTTGAGGAGGAGGTGGGCCAGCACCCTTCACTCGAGGACCTTCAAGACGCGGTGGTCCACAAGAAGATACGACCCACCTTTAAAGACTGCTGGATTAAACATCCGGTGAGAAAATACATTTGAATAGGAATTAGGGCTGCACAGTTAATCCAAATAAAACCAAAATCACGATATGTGCTGTACTGTCACTGTGTTCCTTTACACGTTTTCAGCGTCTGAGAGCGACTCGGTTCACACTAAATGCTGATCCACACAAACTTCATCTCTGCATCTGCTCTGAGTTTGGGCTCGTGCAACGTACATTTGGGACGCAACATGCTCCAATCATCTTAATAATAAAATAATAATAAAAAATATCATAATAAAAACTTTATTATTATTTTGTAGCCATATTGATAAATGACCATTAGAGTTTGACCAAATTGTGCAGCCCAACAAACAAGCATTTCTTATTTTAGTTTTCTTTTAGTAATTTAACATTTTTATTTATTTAGTAGTAGTAATAATATTAATAATAATCATAATTATTATTTTGTAGCCATATTGATATATATTTACAACATTTTGGACAAATTTTCAGCTTAAACAGAATTTCTGGGGGGTTTTGAATTTAGTAATTGTTTACATTTTTATTTAGTATTAATAATAATAATTATTATTATTTTGTAGCCATATTGATATATTCACAAAACAAGCATTTTGTTTTGTTTTAATTTAGTCATTATCTAGCAATAATCATATAATACATGTTATAGCCATATTGATATTCACAACACAGCAAACCTTTAAAACATTTTTTTATAATAATAATAATAATTGCAATTTAAATCAGAAATCCCCCCGTCCCCCCTTTTAGGCTTAAAAATCAAATCAAAATCAGATATTGTTAATAATCAGAGGTTTTATTTTGACATCTTTCTCCCCACCAGGGTCTGGGCCAGTTATGCGAGACCATCGAGGAGTGCTGGGACCACGACGCGGAGGCTCGACTCTCTGCGGGCTGCGTGGAGGAGCGCATCTCCACCGCCTCCAAGGCACCCAACACCATCAACACGTCTACCTCAGAGTGCCTGGTCTCCATGGTCACATCTGACAGCGACACGGACCTTCCTCCCAAAGAGTCCAGCACCTGAACCTGAACGCTGCAGGGGAATCAACCTCTCCAGTAATGTGAACTTTGCTGCTAATTTGATCTCTCGATCGTCATGTATTTAATTTTTTCGCATCGTTGGATCGGTTTCACCAGCACATTCATCTACTGTATTCTTCCTCTCGGAAGGCAGACACAAAAAGAAAACCTCAAACGTGAGAAGACTGAACTCTCAGAGGGCATTCAGGGGATTGTTTCAGACTGCTGGGATATGAGCACACGTTACCTCATCAGTTTTAATGCCATTTTTATGTTCTTTTTTTTTGCCTTCACTCCATGAATACCTCCATCCGAACGCTCTACCCCGATTTTATCGAGACTACGCGACGATCTGATGACTGTTACACTAAAGCAACCTTCCCAAGAGCACACAAGGTCCTCTTTGTTCTCAGTGAATTTTAGCATAGTTTTATTGCTGTTTACCTGTACCCTTTCTTCCCTGAAATTCTCGTGGGATGTGTTTTTTTCTTCTTTGCGTTTGTGACGGCAGTGGTCTGGGACACTGGAAGCTGAAGGCAGCAGGACTGTTATGATTTGAGTTGCCTTTCGGAGCGTCGGGATTGATTTTAATGTAGCATCCGCTTGTCGTTGACGCATTAAATTGAAGTATCAGAAGTGCCATCAGTAGAGCATCCCGAGCGGCGTGTTTTAGCGTTCGTTGTTTCTGCGTGACAAGAGCTGCAGTGGAAATATGTTTTTGCGCTGCGGCCGCACAAAGTCCAGCGCTGCGTTACAGGTTTGATTTTCAATCACAGCTAAATGTATCGGTGCATCAGGAAAGTGTGTGATGTTTCACCACTACACTACTCAGGTAAACTCTGTGCACGTGATTGTGTGACCGCTCACTCTTACAGCAATAGTTCTCAGCAGTATGGTGAATCTCACTAAGAAAAACCTGGGTCATAAATCATCTTCAAATCAAAATGGAAAAAAAAATTCAATTATACAGTTAGGAAAATTTGCACTCAAAGAAAGTAAAGTTTATTTTTAGGGCCAACCATTATTTTCATAACCATTGTGCACATTTTCTCCAAATTATCATTGGCGTAATGCTAAACAATTAAAATGAAAAGAATTATTAAAAAGTGTAAGGAATTTGGTACAGCAAAAACTACCTTAAAATATATTTAATTTGTAGAGCACAATTGGAAAATATATTTACAGATGTGCTTTACAAATTGAAAAAAAAAATCTTGCACAGTAGTAAAACTTTTTATTTATTTTTATTTTTTGCACATCACAATGAGTTTATTTTTTATTTTTTATTTTTTTATAATTATTGGCAAAACGGGCTTAATTGTCATGTCACAATATTAAAAAAATCATATTGGTCCTAAAATGGGATTAGTTTTCTTTAATTTAGCAGAAAATAAAGCCAAATTTGGACATTTGCAGCATACATTTTATAACCGTAATCAAGCAAGTTTTGTCCCCCAAGTTATCATTACCTTAATGCAAAAAAAACAAAAAAACAAACACTGTCCCGCAGTATAGAAATAATTTTTAACGATTTTTGTTCTATTGATGTGAAGCACAACAAAAATGACCTCTTTTTTTTTTTTTTGCATTACTTTAATGAGAACAAAATGTGCTTAACTATAATTTGTTCCCCGGGTGCCGGGGCCTTTTCCAAAATTTTTTTTTTTTTTTTTAGTCAAGCATCCGCAGGTGAAATGGCTTCTGTGGTTCAGAAAAACTGTTCTCTGAGGACATGCAAACCTTTCACAGTTGTGTTTTTCGTTTGTTTGTCTGTGTGGTACATGTATCTTCTTCCTTTGTTCCACCTTAACAATTTATTAAGTTGGATGTGTCTATTATCAAATCAGGGATTTGAAACATAAAGTATTGCAGTGCAAGTTGTGCAAATTTTAGTTTAAGCCAAACTTTGTATCCTATATCAGGTGTTGATGTGTGATGTATATAACGATATTAGATCCGCTAACTGATGTAGTTGAAGCATCTTTTACTCTTGTTATATTTCTCTACGTTTCACACAAACTGAAGAAGTGTTCATCCATTAGGACTACCTGAGTACAGATTTCCCATGATCCTTTGCTGGCCTGATGTGGGCTGGTTCTCATTAAGGAGATGATGGAGGTCTGTTGATGTGTTTTTTAATTATTTTTACTGCTGCTAATGTAGTAAATGTGTTGTGTTGCCCCTGTTTGGGTCATTTCAGATTCTGCTGCCATGTTCAGTATTTTGTTGAATTAAACATTACCCATGTTTCTCACTTAAACGTCCTGTTTGTCGTTTACTGTAGGATGTAGAGACTTGTATTTATTTTTATTTCTCTGTCTCTTTGATTATTTATTCTCTCTTGTCTTTTTATTAGCCCTTAAAACTGACACTTTTTTTTTCTTTGAAAATGTTCAAAAAGAAAGGTAATTGCGACTTAATAACTCACAGTTCTGACTTTATTTCTGTCAGAATTGCGAGATGTAAACTCGCAATTGAATGTGATATTACATAAGATGTGACTTGATTCATCTGACCACATTCGTTTATGTGAACGAGTAGGCCAATATTTTTTTAGACAAACACATTCTAACCTGTAGTTTTTGTGTAATTATCAATTATACAAATACAGGTTTTTTTTTAGATTGCATTCACTCACACACTTGACGCTCTGTTATGACTATATGCAGCAGCAGAGGGCAGTATGTGTTCTCATGATCTCTCAGCGCATGCACTCATGTTGGACAGATGTTGAATGCAAGGTTAGGAAACAGGACATATGGACAGGACAGTAGGCTACCAAATATTGGATTTTCGCAGAAATCTCGCCAGACTCCTCTGCCCTGTAAGGATCTACATAATACACCAGGAATGACAAATGACTGAAATCCTCAGAGAGAGTCTCAAGACAACCTGCTTAAAATAGATGTTAAAGGTTCTATTGACATTTGGCCGTGAGTGTTTTGGTTTATCAGTCAAAAAAAAAAAAAACACTTCTTTCCTAGAAACCTTTTAATGCAAGTTTGCTTAAAAAGGTCTTAATTCACTCTTCCACAAATTAAAGTCTTAAGGTGGTATTTTAGAACAGAAAGTCTCAAATCATGAAGTCACGGCATTAATGCTGCACGCAATGCAAAACATGAGTAGACTTTTATCTTCCTCAGTTTTTATGTCATGTTTTCCAATACAAATAACCATGAATATACTCAAATCAAGATACTTGAGATACAAAATAAACATAAGTTTTGTTCCCTTAAGAGCGGGAGCTACATTGCGTAGCAACCCTGCGGGAACTCCTCCCTTCTCCACTTTTTTGAAATCTTATGGGCTAACGCCAGCTTGGAACAGCTGACCAATTGTCGCGAAGTATGCAAATACTGACAGGCTCACGAGACAATTGCGTCAGAATCTCTTTCTTCACGCTGCCATCGTGGAAACTGCACCAGGAGGACTAGCAACCTTTTTCGTTGAAGCCAGCCGCTGTCATCCATCATCATCATCATTGCGCTCACCTGTCCTCTTCGCGGACGCAAGTTTTTTTTTGCCGGATTATGCAGCATCCAAACCGGACCGCCCTGACCAAGAGGGCACTTTAGACCTCCAGGAGGAGCTCGTCAGGGTCCTCAGCAAGGTCTGTCATGGAGCTGGACTTGACGTCGAAATGCTCTGGACGAGCCTACTAACAGTAAGCTCGCTGGACTCGTGGTACCGCCAGTCAGGCCGCCGCCAGGCTGCTTCAAGGAGGAGGACTCCATTCTTTCCGGACGTCCACGAGCATGTTGTGAAGTCGTGGGCTATGTTTGCTTACGTGGATGGGGCGGAAGCCCACGGCTATGTGCGCATGCCCCACGGAGAACGTTGCCGCGCACCTGTGCCCGTCCTCATCTCCTCTGAGCACGGACCTGTGCTAATCAGTCACGTGGAAACGCTGCTTCGCCATCTGGATAACACTGGGACTGCATGTGAATGTGCAGAAGAGCGTGTTTATCCCGAGTCAGACTGTAATATATCTGGGCGTGTGTTTCGACTCGGTGGCGATGCGAGCCCACCTCTCTCTTGAGAGCGCATATAGACAATTTCATCGACTCTGCGCCATTTCAGACTGGGCAGGCCTGTTTCATGAGGGAATTTCAGAGGCTCTGGGGCTGATGGCTGTGGCTTCTTCAGTGTGCAATCTGGGTCTGCTGCATATGCGGCTTCTGCAGTTTTGGCTGAAAACACGAGTCCCGCCAAGTTGCGTGGTCTTCAGGTCACATGCGCATTCCAGTTACTCACAGTTGAGTCAGCGCTCTGAGACCGTGGCGCTACCCGGATATGTTCAGCCCAGGAGTGCCTTTGGGAATAGTGACACAACGCACCGTGGTCTCGACGGATGCGTCGACCTCAGGCTGGGGAGCAGTGTGCTTGGGCGTGCCTGCCTCAGGTCTGTGGTCGGAGTCACAGGCACATAAACCGTTTGGAATTAAAGGGCGATGTCCTTAACCCTGGAAGCTTTTCGGTCGAGGTTGGAGCAGCAGCATGTACTGATCTGAACCGACAACATGTCTGTCATTTTGTACATAAATCGCCAGGGCGGCGTGAGCTCCAGAGCTCATTTCAAACAGGCAGCCAGTCTCCTGTTGTGGGCGGATCGACACTTTCTCTCCATCAGAGCGGTGCACATCCCCGGTCTCCTAAACCGCGGAGCGGACATACTTTCAAGGAACGGGATTCCTCAACGAGAGTGGAGGCTTCACCCCGGATCGGTGGAAATGATTTGGGATCGATTCAGGAGGGCGGACGTGGATCTGTTTGCCACGAGCGAGAGCATGCACTGTCAGACGTTCTTCTCGCTATCTCACTCCCCGCTGATGGGAGATGCTCTGACATCGCGTTGGCCGAAAGCCAGGCTTTACGCGTTTCCTCCGGTAAAGATTCTGCCTATGGAGGAGAGAGTGTCAGTGATCCTCCTGGCCACGAACTGGCCGAACCAGCCCTGGTTTGCGGACCTGAGAGAGATAATGTTGGCTTCCCCATGGCAAATCCCGCTCAGGAAGGACCTGCTGTCTCAGGCGAACGGCACGATATGGCACCCCAGCCCCGAGCTGTGGAACCGTCATGTGTGGCTGCTTCAGGGACCTTGAACGAGCAAGACACTGCCTCACGAGTGCTTGGCAGACTCCGGAGGCGCGCGCGCCTTCTACTAGGTGCCTTTACGCTCTAAAATGGGGAGTTTTTGCAAAATGGTGCCATGTCCGTGTCGGATGTTTTGCGCTTCCTACAGCAAAGACTGGATAGCGGGAGTTTGCCATCCACGCTGAAGGTGTATGTGGCCGCTATTGCTTCGTTTTTTTTCCCCGGTTAACGGGCAATTGATCGGTTAGCACACTCTGGTGACCAGATGTCTAAGGGGAGTGAGGAGATTGTATCCTTCACGGCCGCCATCGGTGCCGCCGTGGGATCTAGCTCTAGTTTTGAGGGCTCTCTCTCTACCGCCGTTCGAGACCCTAGCTTCGATTGCTGTTAAGGAGCTCTCCCTGAAAACGTCTTTGCTCCTTGTTCTCACCTCTGCGAAGCGCATTGGAGACTTACACGCGTTCTCGGTGGATGATGATTGTATATGTTTCGGACCCGGGCGACTGCATCGTTACTCTCCGGCCGAGACGGGGCTATATGCCTAAGTCACTCTCTACACCGTTCAAAGCACAGGTTGTTTCCCTGCCTGCTTTATCTGCTGAACCGTCATCTTCGCGTGACGCTGATGCTCAGAGTGCTGTTTGCCCTGTCAGGGCTTTGCGGATGTATGTGAATCGCTCGGCCACCTTCCGTCAGTCGGACCAGCTTTTTGTGTGCTTTGGTGGATGTATTCTTACTCATGTATTTTGAACTTTCTAGTTGTATGCAGTGGTTACCGCTATGCTGTTGACTCTGTGTATATGGCTACTAGTGTTAATACAGCTTTCACCGCTACCACCGTTGACACTGGCTTCAGTGCAGCCTTCGCTTTCATTGCGTTTGGATATGCAAATTTTGACAGGGTTGGAGCTGATGTCTCATTGGTCTAGTTCCACCTATCAGATGCGAGCACTCCTAGCGGTGCGGCTATTGGCTGACTGTCTGTCTCTTCCGCGGCTGGTGTAGCTTATAGCTTGCCTTCAAACCTTCATTTGTCATAGTTTACGGTTTAACATAAAATGAAGGCTATGGCTAATTGAAAAAACAAACAAAAAACAAGACCTTTCATATGCCCCGCCTCAACTTCCTGTTTGAATAGGAAACACTTCAACACTGGAAAGACAGCTGCGTTCGTCAAGCCATTTCAAGAGATTTTTAAAAGTAGCATGTCTTGAGCACTAACTCCAAGTCTTATAGAATGACTTTGTGTTAGAAACAGACCAAAAGTGAAGTCTTTGTTCAAGCAAACTCTCTCTGTTACAAATATTTAGACTGGCTTGATGTTTTCGATTACAACATGCGAGAAACAAAGACGCATTGGACAGAAGCTCAACTGAAGCATCCCTCAGAAGAACAACAAACCGGTAAGAGATACGAACTTTAAATAAAGCAAGACAGGTTAGACTGTAGTACTGTGTATATGATATCTGACAAGTTGCATTGTCAAAGTATGCAAATTAATGCAGTGTGGAATCATTTCAACAGATTTTAACGTCAGGGTCATGAGACGTTTTATTTTATGATCATGACATGCTGACTCTATTCAAGATTAAATAATGGCAAAAGAAATGCATTAAAAAGAACAACAGCAAAAACAAACAAACAAAAAAAGCCTTTTTCCGGAAAAGTCTCTTTTTCAGTTTAGTGGAAATAAGCAGAGCTTCCCTCCGGGTCAGGATTTCTCCAAACCTTTCTAAGCCTTTGCTGCACCAACAGATGGACGGCGTTAATTGCATTTTTCCATTTTTTCATTTTTTTTTCCTATGGTGGATTATTATGATCATATTATGATTTTTTTGTTTCTCAGAAGATGGTGCTGTACACATTCGCTTGTGTATTTCAAGAACTGGAATCATATTTCCACTGTAGTGTTCCATGATGTCCTCATATGAACATTTATTAATTCATGCATCATTCATGCAATTCATGCCCACAAATGAGTGAATGAGTAAATGATGACTGAATTGACCAAACTATTCCTTAACATTCAAATATTCTTATATCTCCCAAAAGTCTTATAAGAGACATCAAATAGCAAGAGACGATATGATATATACATTTTTGGGGGGATTTTCACAAGGTCAAAGGTCAGGAATGTGCTTTACTGTAGATGTCATGCACTTTAGAGCTTCTGAGAGCTTTTATGTCTCAATGTCAGCCTGTTTTTTTTCACAAACACACGCATGTAGATTTTGCAGTCTTTATGACTGTTATCTTTTCCTAATGGCTCAGGAGTTTAAGCCGGCTTGTTGTTATTAATAAATATATATCTATATGAATATATATATATCAAGTGGAGCTTTTCCATGGTGGCCAAGGCAACGGTAATGCACACATCCTGATTAAGAGTGTTCACATCCTTAAATCCAGGAAGTGGACAAATGATTATCTTCATCAGTCACTCCTCTGGTACTAATCTAATCGCATTTACTCATTGATTGCGTTATTTTGCTGTCTAAATAAAAAATAGCAAAACACTTTCTGTTTTTATTTTTTGTTAAAAATCACTTTTTTTGTGTGTGTGTTAATTTAGATGTGCATGTGCGTGTGTATGTAATTAGTTATAGTGCATTTTAATCTTTAATAATGGGTTTCCTTTAGTTGAGCTTAATCCCAGCCACATGTTCAGATGTTTAAACATCAGATCAGTTACGCAGGCACATTCATTAAAGTGGATTTCTTTAAAGTGAGACACAAAGAATTAAAGCATGTTCAGAAAATAACTGGACAAAGTTGTAAAAATATACAGATAGAGTAATACAGTGTTAGACAATCAAATCAAACAAAATAATGCTCTCTATAGAATGACTTGGCAATTCCAAATCTACCATTTTGGTTCAAGATTTTCCGTCCATCACAGTTCAAAATATACCAATATTATTACTTTTTAAAATGAATTTACCATCATTTAGCCAGCATTATGCAATTCATTAGCACTTGAAGACTATTAGATTCATAATTTTTCTAATAAAATCTTTTAAATCTTTGAAAAGAAATATCAAGCATTCACTTTTCCACATGGAAAAGCAACCGCATTTATGTATTTCTAAAAGTCATCAGTTTTGAGGTCTGTGACTGTGTGACAGAGAGCGAACTAAAGTATGCGTGCATTTGTGTGTAATTAAAACAAGTGATTATTTTCCGCTGGGATTATCCTGGAGGTCCAGCTGGTCTGTGGAGGATTTGAACACCCTCGTCCTGGGCTGGAGAAAGGGCAAACTCCCAGGGGACGCAGCCAAATTGGCTCCCTAACCAAGAGCCCAGAGCACGAATCTATGCATACCGTTACCAAATCAACAAAAACTGTCCCGCTGTTGAGTATGAAGCACCTGTTTTTGAATGTTAAACATCATGTGGACCAGTCTTTCTTTACTGGGAACAAAGACAGACAATAGCTTCTTACAGACGCAGCTCTTTGATGTTTGAGAAGAGATAACAACTTTGCTGAT
Source organism: Leuciscus waleckii (assembly GCA_900092035.1). Taxonomy (NCBI): domain Eukaryota; kingdom Metazoa; phylum Chordata; class Actinopteri; order Cypriniformes; family Leuciscidae; genus Leuciscus; species Leuciscus waleckii. The sequence continues at coordinate 299,302 of FLSR01004876.1, forward strand.
AAACTAATTATATAATTCTTGGCATTCAATTAATTCCCAATTTATGTGATTCACAGCAGAAGAGCTAGAGAGTTAGATCGAAATATGTGACTGTCATCCATCCATCAGTCATTCTCTTAAAGCCTAAACATTTTTGTAAAATGCATTGAGAACTTTTATTGTTTTTTTTATGTTTCATTAATGCCCCATAAAATTGAATACATTTTGTGGAAAGGAGAACTTTGTTTCATAAAAAAAAGGAGTATTTGTTGAACACATAAATTGATATACAGTACGCATGTGTTGATGATACATCTGTACGTTTCTTCCCATTCGCTTATGTACATTATATTGGTAATATAACATAATTAGTTTAAAATGTCACAGAAATTCATTTGATGCATGTGAATTCATATTCCTTATTCATGAAAAATGGTGATTAGGGTATATGAATAAAATTAAAATGTGTATTCTATCAGCAAATATCAGTCATATTATTCTGACATACAGCATGCATGGTTACCAGTAATTAGTAAGTATTTCCATGTGCCACATATTGACAATGCTGCAGTAAAAAAAAGCCCTTGAATAAAACACAAGAGCTGAAGGTAATTTTAGCTAATTCAGATTTTGTATTAAAAATAGTTGGATAACCATTTTATTTCAGTTTAAGTCAACATGAAATCCATTTTACTGCTTTGAGCTTAGTGACACAGGATTTTTTTTTTTGATCCATTGGGAATTGATTGAATCATTAAAACTGGGCGTTGCATATCAAAATGGAGGAAAGCAGTTGGAGAGAAGAGATTAAAAAATACATGACATCATCTTGTAAAGGAAAGTTGATACATTTTGAAGAAAGATTACATAGACATGTTCATTCTTTGGAATAATGTGTGCCAAACATGCACAATACATAATGACTCAAATAATCAATTTCGATTTCTTATTGATTTTAAACCCTTTTCCTGCCTGTGTTCAACATTAAAAACAAATTCCTCAAGCTCGGATAAAAATGCAAAAATCACTCGCTTTGTGAGAAGCAAACTAGTCATTCAAACTGCTTTTAGGGGCCTTTTCCTTGCACCAGTTACTCAAAATCACAGTCACACTCCTCAAGTGTAAAAAAGTGATAACATGCCTCACCTGAGCAACAGTAAACTCTGCTTATATTCTGTAATCCTGGGAAAAAACTATATGTGGCCTGTTAAGCTTTATAGGAAACAATAAAAATAACGTCTGTGCAATATATTACAGTTGCGATATGTGCAACACAATCTGAGTTGAGTACATTCTCTACCTGAAAGGTTAGGTGTACATCCTCACTTTGATATATCCATGAATATTTGTCTGTTTACCATGATGCCATGTCATATTTTTTAGACAAAACAACATAGGTTGTTGACGTTCTTATATATTAAAAAAGTGAACTCTTGTTTAGGATTCTTCCTGATTAGACGCTTCCAAACGAAGTTGTTTAGGATTCTTCCTGATTAGACGCATCCAAACGAAGTAAAAAAAAAAGCAAGCAAAGATGGTCTACTGAGAAAAGAGTTCCTAAAGAAAGGTCTCGTCATACATCTCTTCTGATTTATGAGGCTCACCGGATCTGGAGTCAGATATTAACATCGTGAAACAGTCACTAGGACCCCTTGTTATAGCCTCATAGGATGGCGGAGAGGAAGCTAAGTACAATGTCCGCACCGGTGGCCCCCTCTTGGGACCGTAGTGCTTTTTAATCATAGATGCTATGAGTCCTTCATGCTCCGGAGCGCCGTCCTCTTCTGACCAGAGTGTGTCTTGGTTTATGTGCCTGTACAAGTAAGAAGCCTGCTTCATTTGCCGTCTAACTAGGTGCCCTCTATAGGCGCGTTGGATCAGGGTTGCCGAAATCTCCTCCTGCTTGCGCCGGAGTGTGGTGGTGATGGGCTCATGGGACATCTTGGAAGGGTTCGTCATCATGAACTTCTCCTCCATTTGCTGCTTCAAAGCGTCCATTTCCCCGGTTTCCCCGAGGACCCGCTTGGTGAAGGCGAACAGGATGTCCAGGCAGTGGATCCTGTCGCCGCTGACCATGGGAAGGTCCATCTGGACAAGCTTGATTTTGTTGGGTTTGGCGATTCTCAGAGGTTCCGAAAGGCTGTCGGCGAAACTGGAGAGTTTGGAGTACTCGATGAAGTGCGTGGCCTCGACGTCAAACTTCTCCCACACCTCGTAGAACATCTCGAAGTCGTCCTCGCTCAGAGGTTCTGTGCTCTCCTCGGTGGCCACGCTGAAGTTTTCCAGAATGATGGCGATGTACATGTTGACCACGATCAGGAAGGAAATTATGATGTAGCTGACGAAGAAGTGATCCCTACTGAGGGATTGCCGCGTTGCCCTTAGTATGAGTTCCAGTGTTGATGAAAACCGAGCTGCACTCTTCCGGTGAGTTGTTCAGAATGGGATCCAGTAGGTTATCCCAACCGGCCGATGTGGTGATCTGGAAAAGGCTGATAATGCTGTTCCCGAAGGTTTCAAAGTTGAACATGTCGTCAATCCCACCCTGCTTCTTTACGTAGGCAAAGTTCGCCATGCCAAAAATGGCATAGATGAACATGACCAGGAAGAGCAGGAGGCCGATGTTAAACAACGCCGGCAGCGACATCATTAAGGCAAAAAGTAACGTCCTTATTCCTTTAGCTGCTCGTATTAGTCGGAGAACTCTTCCTATTCTTGCCAACCGGATAACTCGAAACAAAGTTGGGGACACAAAGTATTTTTCTATTATGTCAGCAAGGACAATTCCTGTTTGGAAAGACAAACAAAGAAGAGAAATCAACAGATGCAATGAAACATCTTTTGAGGAATTGAGAAATGGCACTTTGAACATCTCAGATCACTTCAACCCCGTTGAAAAGACCAGCTGGTGTCTCTCCCAAGTTTATTAACTATCTTTAACCAGCAAAACTTCCTTGGCTTCACCATAATGGTGACCAGATAGACCAGTACTAACTAGTATAAACCAAGTTGGTCTTTTCAGAAGGGAACGTATCTTACATCAGCCACACTACCACTTACCAGACTGGAAAGTCGTGCACTTACCAACGATGGACAGAATGACAACAACAAAGTCAAATATGTTCCAACTAATGGTGAAGAAATAACAGCGAAGGGCAAAAATCTTGATGAGGCATTCGGTGGTGAAGATGACGATGAAGGCCAGGTTGATGTTATTGAGGATGGACTCCATGCGAGCAGATTGTTCATCGGTCTCGACCATCATGGTTATCATGTTGAGGATAATGAGCATCATGATGGTGATGTCAAAGGCTTGCTTGGACACCAAGTCAAAGAAGAATCCTTGTAGAATGTTCTAGATGAAAATGTTTTATGGTTAGAAATTAGAAAGGGCATTGTTATGAGGTCGATTACAAAAAAAATTTGTTGATAAAAATCATACTCTTACCATTGGTCTTGGAATTGGCTTCTGTGGCTTTTTGGATCCAAGTTTCTTCATCGCGTTGTAGTACTTCTTCTGCTCTTCGGTCATGAATATATCCTGGCCACCTTTAGTACAGAGAACAACCAGCTGCTATTATTTTCATGGAACACATTACATGTAAACTAAATGCTTCAGGAAAAGAAGTAAATCTTAAACACCTATCATTCGTTTCTGTTGATTGAAGTTGTCGATGATGACACCAATGAACAAATTCAAGGTAAAGAATGATCCAAAGATGATGAAGATGACAAAGTAGAGGTACATGTAGAGGTTTATCTCTTTGACGGGCTGCTCCTCAACCTGACAAACAAGAAAAACATCAAACTTAGGACAGTTTTTTTAGACAATTCTCAATTCTCAAAACTCTTAAAATGAAGGTTCTTCAATGGTTCTTTGCTGCACCTAAGGTGAACCCTCTTTAGTTTTTATCAAAAAAGATTATTATTTTTTGCATTGGATAATTGAGTTACTATTAGTTTCTCTGGAGGTTAAAAAAGTTCTTGTTAAATTCTAGGTTCTTTGAATTGACTTTCTTTTTTCAGAACTAGATTGTAGTTTAAGATTAAATATATGAAAGGATTTCTTTTTATTACACTTTTTTTTTTTTTTTTCATTTGTTAACATTATTCGGGACCTTTTTGTAAAGTGTAAAGTGAAGCTTGGTTCTTATTTTGTGCGTTTGCATGCAAGTCATTAATTTTAGTAATGAAAAAAACATGCTTACTCCACGAGAGTCTACGGCGGCATACATGATTTCCATCCAGCCTTTGAATGTTGCCTGAAAAACAGAATACTCAAGTATTTAATCATTCAAAATGTCCATCTAAAAGAGAAAGATTGTCAATTTATTCAAATATATGTTCTGCTTCTAGGTGAGCACATCTCTTTCAATGCCTGACTGTGGCAAACTTGACTTTTTAGGCTGAGGTAATTAGCTTTTACGAGTCATTTCTTTTCTGTAAAGACAAAGGGTGACTCACCAAGAGTCAGCATGAATGCTATTAAGCAAGGCCATTTTGGGATGTCATTGCCATGGTTACAGAAATTATAACCTGTGGTGATTTGAGAGACTGTTCTTAGAGGTAAATAACAAGTTAAGGCCCATCGAGGAGTTGCAGGGCCCTGAAGAACTCTGGTTGCTTGGCTACCTTAACAAATATGAAGGATGATTCTACAGCACAATCCCCAAAAGTGTTGGACTAAATTCTTTAGGAAGGTCAGAATTTTAAATCTAAGAATTTGCTCCCTTGAATTTGAATTGGCCACAACAATGGACTGGAATGACAGGAAGAGGAATTTACTGAACCCCAATTCAAATACATTTATCAGTCCAATTACAGAGGCATTGTATGGGTCCAACACAAGTTTTTTGACAAACATAAATAATCACATCATTAATTTTGACTAATTATGCGAATTTGTTGGCTGATGTGTAAAATACATTTTTCCTTTTACAATTAACAAAGCCATGAAAACTATTTTTATTAAAAAGAAATGAACAATTTAAAACTTTGTTGGATAATCGACATTAAATATTAATATAAAATATTAAAATGTCTTGTAAAAAAATGTTTCTACCCCAAATGTTTTGTGTATGATAATGCTTAAAAATGTAATTTACATTGTTTAAAACTAAACTTACAGCAGCATTCCATTTTTATTCCACTTCCTTAAATTTAAATTTAAATTAGAATTAGAATTCTGCCTCCTGTTTGCCAGTTCTGGTGCACAAGCTTCAAGACACTCACCACCTGCAGAAGCGAGAGGTAGCCAAGTCCCACGTTGTCGAAGTTAACTTTCACTTTGGTCCAGTAGAACTGGGTGTCATTCATGGACTGGCAATCAGTCTTGTTGTTGACCAGGGTTACATTGTGGATGTATCCTGTCCTGTTGACACATTTCCCAAATTTCCCAGCGAAAAGATTGATCCCATGATGCTAAATATGAGCCAGAAGACAGGCACACCAGCAGTACGTTCATGATGGACGGGATGGCCCCAATCAGTGCATTCACTACCACCTGAACAACAGAAATCAGGACGTGATACCATGGTGAATGTGATTTCACCAAGTGCAACATGTTGAAAAGTGCAACATTTCAATCAACCAATCAGATTTGAGGGCCAAGTTTACAGATTATGTCAAGTTTAGGCTTACAACCAGGGTTAGGTGCTTCTACATTAGTTTTATTCATCTTCCCCTCTGATTTTAGGGATAACTTATTGGGTAGGGTTTGGTTAGGGGTAGCGATATGGTTAGGAATACATTTTCAGACAGGAATGTGGTCCCGGAAACATGTCTTACTTGGCAACATCCCGGTGACTGTGATACCATACAGAAATCAGTCATATTGTGACTGCATGCAGATACAGCATTGCTAGATCACACAAGCAATTCAAACATAAAGCAATCAGATCTGTCTGCTAAATAACAAATTCAGGCATATTTTGCTCAAGATATGTAAATGTAATTTAATCAGCCTTTTAACTACTGATTCTTGGGGAAAAAAAGTCTGCTGATTAGCAAAGAAGGCCTAATATTAACAAAGACTTTAAATATACAAAGATGGTGCACTCATATTACTATAGAGTGGTGCAGGGATGACGTCAAAACACAGAAGACTAATTTGCCACGGGTTGCCTTGAGATTTTACAAGGGGGTTTTATGAGTTTTCCTTTAAATTTTTTAAGGGGGTTTTTTGGGTTTTTTTTTTTTTTTTTTTTTAGGGATAAAATAAGGTCTGTGGTAAAGATAACTTATTTGAACATGATGTTCCACAACGTAAATGACACACACCATACATAACGAGATAAGAAACTTTTTGGGTGTGAGTGTGTGCCGTTTACATTGTAGAACAAAACGTTCAAGTATTGTCAAGTTATGTTTACCACAGGCTTTATTTTACTCATAAATGGAAAAAAAACATTATAAAACCCCATAGGAAAATCTCATGTTAACTAGCGTAAAATTAATCTTCCGGGTTTGACGTCACCCCTGCATCACTCTTTTGAATGGAGAAAGTGCAATGCGCAATAAGGCAAAATAAATCCCACGTTCTACATAAAAGAGCCAATTGCCAATTGGTAAAGTTATTGTGTCACTATGCAGCTGCTTTTAAAAGCCGTCTGTGTTCTGAGATGCACGTTTATTCATGCTTACGTGCGCATTGGTCCAGCCTGAAAATGTTAGCGTTTCGAAACAAAACAATTGTATGAGACAGTTGTTGTCAGATTTCATTTGAGATCTCGTAATCTTGGTGAACAGCTTTGGAGAATTTGAGCTGTTGAGCTGATGATGCACCTTTTGATTCTAAACTGAACTCAAATGGCACTGAGAACTGGGTAAGAGAGAAACATAAACCACTTAATTGGGGAACTTTAGAGATGAAACCATGCTGATGACCTGGGTCTGTGGTGGAGTAGTGAGTTTGATGTGTAATTAAACTCGAGGTTATGTGGGGTGCGGACTGGATTGATTCCATTTAGAGCTTCCGAACAAATGGGTTTTTGGGATGCGGACTGATGGGACAGGGAACCCGAGGTCCGCCCTAGAGCTCCTCCTGTCCGATTTTAGGGGAAAATCGGGTCCCAAAAGAACACCAGTGTAATCACCATGGGAAAATGGTGTAACTACATTCAGTCTACATTCAGAGTAAAACTGGGAGTTGTGAAAAATATGATACACCGGTGTTTTGCCAGATGAGTTAGAAGTTATTAATAAAACCTTTTTTTAAATGATATATATATATATATATATATATATATATATATATATCAGCTTGAATGCACTTATCAAAATAATAAAAGCCGTCAAAGGTCAAAAAGAAGCATTCAAAATGTGTAATTTAACTTGCAATCGGCAAAGGGGTGGAAAAATATGTTCAAATAGAACTTTACAAAAACACAAGTTTATAAAAAAAAGTCTCTTGCTGTTTGGATGTAGTAAAACACCCACAGATGTAGCAGAAAACATCTGGGTCAGGTTTACATTTCCTTGTGTCACCGCCATAGTTCTAAACTTGAAATCAGGGTTGGGATAAAATAATGTCAAGCATGTGAAAATCGGCTGAGAATTGAACGAATAATTCTAACCTGGCTCAGAGCAAGTTAGGAATCATGTGTTTGTGGCAGTTTTTCTGGTGATTAGGGGATGATACAAGACTTCTTAACCTTACAAATAGTTGTTGAAAGCAAAGATGCTATGAAATGCACATTTTGTGAGAAAGTGTGACATGCTAGAGCAAAACGAATCAGCACGCCAAAATTAGTAAGAAACAAGAATTGGATTTCGTTCAGCAAATATGATGCAGGGTGGTGTGATCTGACTAGATTCCCTGAAAACTCGACATGCTTTATCAGTTTTATAACATATTTAGAGAGCATCTTACCCGCATTCCTTCGAATCTAGACAGGGCCCTCAATGGCCTCAGAGCTCTGAGAGTCCTTAAAGATTTGATGGCCCCAAAGTCCGAGTAGCCCAGAGAGTTAGCAACCAAGCTAATCAAGGACACCTGCAATATGAGAAAACATACAGAACTTTTTAATAAAATATTTAATTCTAACAATTATGAATGGCTTTTTCGATTTATTAGGCAATCTAAAAAATGGCATAAGACTGAAAATCTTAATTTTTTTAATAATAAATAAATGATACCTAATAAAGATGTTTGTAGAGACATTAACATTCTACTGACTGCTGGTAATGCTATGTCAAAACAGCATAACCAGCATAAAATAATAAGAAAAAACACGTTTTGACTAAATATTTATGCATTTTTGGGACATTCTATAGGAACTTATTTATTAGGGCATATAAATCAGATCGGTTTTACAAATCGCAATAGGTTTCCACTCTATTCTACAGTCAAAGTCGACAGACAGTGTAGAACAGAATGGTCTTCTGCTGTAATGGCAGGTTGTGGCTCACAGGTACAGTGGGATTTTGTTCGATGAGGTGAAATGAAGACAAAACATGGACAAGTATGCACATATGTACATCAATGTACATACCCACATACTCAACTATTATGCATTATCAATATGCATATATATAAAAATGAGTGAGGTTTTATAAAGAATTTGGGGTTTTCTTTTGAATCATTTCTTTTGATCATAATTTATTATTATTATTTTCATCAGTCCAAATAGTATTCTGAATTTCCAATTAGGATGTTGTTTCATAGTATGGCTTAATAAATTTAAAAGTCCCAAGAATAGTAAGTTCTTTATAAAAAACTATTTCTATAGTTTCCCTTGTCACTGCAATATATCTAAAGAAGATATTTCTGTGCAATTGGCTCTAAAACAAAACTTCAGAAGACAAAGAATGAATGACATAACTAAAAGTGCAAAATTAAATAACTAAAACAAAAAAAAAGTCATAATAACTTTACGATACAGATTTTAGATCATATTTTCTTTAGTTACTAACACGTCTCACTGTAATGTACGTTTACAATCAATGATTTTATTGACAGTCCTAAATGTAACTGATCTTCTCCAGATAATTCTTTGATACAGTGTGAATATTATGATATAAAAGCCAAGGTCCTGTAAAGATACTTATCAAACATCTCAAACTTGACACCATGTTAAATAACAGGTGGAAATAAATGCTGACAGAGAGACGGTGGCATTTATATCTGGATGAGAAGAGAACTGCAGCTGAGATACAGATGTGAGCCTTCGCTCACATCTGACCTTTGAACTATGAACTTACCCTATCATTAGAGGTGTGTGTGGAGATCTGTGTGGGTCAGATGAGCATCAGGTGAGACACACTCACACAATCTGCTAGTGTTAGTTGAGCTACTCCAGATGCTTTCATTCAGTGTGTTCATGTATAGTTGTGTTGCGTGTACATGTTTTTTGAGCGAATTATCTCAGTGTATGAGAGATGTGTTTCCATAACATCTCAATTTTGACTTACAATCTGCCATAAAATGTTTGAGGTGTCCTAAAAATGGCAGTAACACTAAACCATAAAAAACATAAAACCAAAACTAACGATGAAAATTTCAAATCTTGAAAATGAAATCTTTGCAGTAAGGCCAGATTTACTAACAACTTGCGTCACCGCAACCCTCTTTTGGCGTTAAAAAACTACTGTCAGGATTTACTAAAGACACGCAGTGAAAAGTTAGCACTGAAAAGACATGGACAAGGTTATTTTGCGGCTGACCTTATTGCATATGCATTTGTAGGAGTTTCCCTTTCAGACGCTAAATTTATGCTAGGAGAGTATTTAAATGAATCATGCAAGGTGATTAACTAAGGTTTGCGCAAGTCAATTTACTGGTATTTGCGCCATTATTTACCTCCCAAAAAAAGCACGTCTTAAACCAGAAGCTAACTGCTAGTTTGCGTTGGTCACTATGGAAATGAACCGGTTGCGTCTGTGTTCATTAATTTGCGTGTTATCAGTAGATCATGCGCGAAAATGTAACACTCTCATCCGTGCTTTTATGGGAAATAAGTAAATCTGGCCCTATATCTCTAATGTCATTGTATAGCTCAAACTCTAAATCCTAAATTTGCACATCTACATTAATGCAACAAGTTACTCTATTGCTTTCCAAATGTAAACAGCCTACAGTAAGAATAATTCTATTATTTGTGGAAGAATTATTTACAGTTGTTAATAAATCAAACTATTTATTGAACATTGGTGTTTTTATAAGATTGCTGTTGCAGACATTTTATAAAAGCGTTGTGCGTTTTTCCATGATTAAGGACACTACGTTTCATATTATTTGTGGTAAAATCACTATAACAAAAAGCCTTCAAAAATCTGCAAAATGAATGATTCCTCATGTTAGACAAGTTAGAATATATCTAGTTTTACATTCATGGCGCTTTTATAATAAAACAATATATTGTTACACTAAATATTATGCTAAATCTAATATAGTCTAAAAACTCTTAAAAATAAAGGTTCCAAAAGGGTTTTATCACAGCGATGCCATATAAGGACCATTTTAGGTTTCTCAGAGAACCTTGCAGTGACCAGTTCATAAAAGAACCGATTTTTCTTAGCGTGAAGAACATTTTAATGATCTAAAGAACCTTTTTCCCTTATAAATAAACTTTCGAGGAACGGAAAGTTCCATGGTTGTTAAAACCTTCAATGCCGATAAAGAACCTTAATTTTTAAGACTGTACGTCATACTAAATATCCATCTCAGAAGCGTCTTGGCCTAAATTAAATGATCCAAGTCTACCAGATGGAAACGCAACAGTTCAACCCTGATCCAGTATTCAGCTAGAGAAGATTCTTCTACTCACATCCACAATCAGGAAGTCCAGCCAGCACCAGTAATTGGTGAAGTATTTCTTAAAGCCGTACGCGATCCACTTCAGAAACATCTCCAGCACAAAGATGTAGCTGAACACCTTGTCAGCATATTCCAACATCACCTTCACCACCTTCCGCTGTTCTATGTAAATGTCTTCAAACGCCTGTAAGAAGAAGAATATCATTACACAATGAGAACAGGAAACTTGATTCTGATTAATCTAGCGACACATTTAATCACAATGTGGACCAATTTAAAGGTACCCTGTGTAACTTTTGGCGCTCTAGCACTCAATGAACAAAACACGGTTTGGAAGATGGATTTTGCTTTGATGTAAACAGTAAACGAATGGTTAAAGTTCACCAATCAGCTTTGTTCCTCACCAAAGCTCCACTACTGAGGAGGATCATGAAGATGATGAAGGTCTCGAACCAGCTGTGCTCTACAATCTGATAGCACGTCTTCCTCAACCTCCACCACATCTGTCCCAAACCTCTGGTTGTGTTTATATTACAACACTTGCAGTGCTGCATACAGACTGGAGAGATACAGAGAGATTAGGTCATGTAAACACCATGCATACTGCAATGTTCACAGGAGAACAAATATTATATATAGTCTTGTTTCGTGTTTTATCTGCTTACACTCAGGGAAACACTCGTCTGGATCCATGACATCTTCTCCCATCTCAGAATATTCCTCCTCATCCTCCCCAGGCTTCCTCAGGTCCACCGTACTTCCTTCAGAGAGGCTGATGACTTCCTGTTGAACAAGGCAGCAAAGCTTGAATTGAGTCTCATTAGAATTTTATCAACCATTACAGTACCATCAATTCCACCGTCAGTTTTAATGTGTTTAAAAGAAGACTCTTCTGCTCACCAAGGCTGCATTTATTTGATCAAAAATGTAGTAAAAACAGTAACATTGTGAAGTACTAGTATTAGTTCAGTTTAAAATACCTTTTTTTTTCATTGCTAAATATTTTAAAATGTAATTTATTCCTGTGATCCACAGCTGTATTTTCAGCATAATTCCAGTCTTCAGTGTCACATGATCCTTCAGAAATTATGAATAGGTTTTAGAATGGCATATTTTACGGAGAACAGCTTCCAGAACCACAATGCAGGCTACACACAAAAGCTTTGTCCTGAAATGGAGCAGTTTCCGCTTTGTCAGGACAATCTAGTATGTCTTATTATTTTTAGTTGCATTTTCTATTAACTGTTCCAATTATGAGTTTTATGTTGTTGCTACGCTCTCCTGCTAGCCAACATTATTGTTGATATAGTGTTGTTTACTATAGCTTTTGTAAGCCCTCGCTTTTGTAAGGCTGTTCACCACCTCTTAGGAAATCAACCATGATTTTGTGGTTGATTGCTGTTTGTATAACCATAGTTTTCCGACAAATATCATGATTAAATGGTGGATAACATCATATCTATAATGTATAAGAAAAACATACCACTCTGAAACGTCCTGTGAAATCCGTGCATTGCAAAGTCCGTGCATGAAATCCTTTCTGGAGGATCCTCTTGTTTGTTAACACTGTCAGGGTCTGAATCGGGCTCGAATTGGTTTAAAATTGCTGCTATCCTTTATATTTACACTAGAATAGAGCTTGCAGTTATGGCTCGCAGTTATGGATGAATTATCCCAGTTAGGGACATTTCCTGAACACACGCTAAGTGCTGCCAATCACAACACATATCGTATTTCGGAAGGAGAGTTTGGAAACCCAAAAAAGTTTGGAAAACCTTCATCGAAAACGACTTGTTCGGGACAGACTGGGGAGAGAGTTTTAATAATGTAATTTTTAACAATCAAGCATTTTCTAGTACACCCCAAAAGCAAATCAAGACTTCGTAAAAGGGCATAATAGGACCCCTTTAAAACACAACTTTGTGGGGGTCTTTAGCATTATGTTCTGAGTGTTACTGAGAAGTTTGGAAACCGATCCACCTACTGCTACTTTACCCAACAAATTATGTTCAGTTGATCTTAAAACCATGCTGGACCTATTGGATAAATCACTGTATGTCTGTGTGCTTGAACGGACAGGGTAAGTTATGAACCATCTCAGTTTTCTACATTATATTCCCTCGGTCTGTTCATTCTTCATCTAATGTTTAATGTGATGCATAATTATGCTACCATTTAGTTGCTTGGTGTCATATATATACTGGTATTATATCTGTCAATTCAGTGTATCTTTGCACATATAAGCCAGGAAATCAACACTGATTGAAAAAACCTCTATGTTTGGCATGGAAAACACAGACAGCTAATATAACACATGCAACCCAAGATACATATGGCGCGATTCTAGCATATGCATCTAATCCACGAGCGCACAAGTCAAGGTCAGTAACCTCCAGTATAATCTGAGATGGCAAGATTTCAGATTATACTGTTTCATTCTCCTTGTTTCTTTCTCTATGTAGGCAGTGGGCCTTCTTAATACAATTTTGATGAGATTTTCCCTGCATGTAATGGCAACATATTTTAAATGATTTACGGAGATTACTGGTCCAAAGGTGCCAGCACAATCCAATAGTGCTGCTTATGTAATCCCACATTACGAGGCAGGCGAGTGTGTGTGTGTACGTGTGTGTGTGTGAGAGAGGCTGGATTACTCTTAATTTTGTGCCTTAAGACGTCAAAAAGGTTTTGGAAGAAGTTTGAAACCAAACAATGCCAGGAAGTTCATCCTGAGATGCTTTTAATGCAATGAATGATTCACACTATATGAAAAAATAATATCTGAAAAAGCATAACAGGGGCACTTAAACAACAGATCTTTAAAGGCCTTGTTCCAAATGGCATCTTGTGGTCTCATGACTTCGCTTGCCAGTTTCAATGAAGTCACTCTTCAGGTTGTGAAACTTACAATTCTAATAAGTCACAAAAATGGTTTATTGAGGGTTGAACACGCCTGCGCATATATATATATTCAAACGTGCATACCTTTGGACTGAACACGTAATGCGCATGTGCGCGACGTCTGCGTTTTCAAGGTTTGCGCAGAGATAACGGATAATCGTTTGCACCTTCGAACCTATTTCAGGGAGTGCGTTCTCGAGACACCAGGCGATGTTTTGTGCGGATGGGCGGCCGGAGCGCGTTAAGGGTTTTCCTGTTAGAACGGTGTCGTGTTAGCGGCCCAGCTAAGTTAATAACTAATGATCTTCGCAACGGAAGTGAATCAATCAATCAAAACTAACTTTAGCTGGACAATAACTTTATCCTAGAGCTGTTGTAAAGCCTAAACAATCTGTTGCGGTGATTTCCTATTATCACTGTAAAGCTGCTTTGAAACAATCCATACTGTTAAAAGCGCTATATAAATGAAGGTGACTTGACTTGACAAAAAGACGTGTCAGCAGGACAATAATGCCAAATAATCTTGATACACCATATTAGAATAGATTGAGGTTTGAGAGGTACAGTAAATACCTACAGTAAATAACAACTAAATTTCAGTTCCTAACAAAGCTGTCGTCTGAAATATAACGCTGTTGTATGGACTACTTTTGGTGGTACTTTTTTGGTCCACCATTCCACCCTTTTAAATCTACATTCCTATGCTCCTCTCCGCAGCCCGTTTCTCTTATATAACAAATATACTGTATGGCGTGTCTGTTGGGTTCACCTTGCCTGCTTTGCAGCTTATCAGCTTATGAATCTGGATGCCCCCCACCCCCCAACCTCCCCACCTATACAGCCACTGGCTCGCTTCCTCACACGTGTTATATCATATCATCTCTCTGACCTCTGACACCACTCGCTCGTTTGAGCTCCCAGCCACTCACAACAGGGATAAACAAATGAACTATTATATGCAGTATATGAAGGATTTAGGTTATATATCTAACTGGTCCGGATGCCATTTATGCATTGTTTTTTCTAGAAATCCAGACATTTGAATTTAGTGTAAAAGCAAGTTAAATGGCATTACTGTATATCAATATGCGAAATGACTTGCTTGTCTATTGTTAAAGGGTTAGTTCACCCAAAAATGAAAATTATGTCATTAATGACTCACCCTCATGTCGTTCCAAGCCCGTAAGACCTCCGTTCATCTTCGGAACACAGTTTAAGATATTTTAGATTTAGTCCGAGAGCTTTCTGTCCCTCCATTGAAAATGTATGTACGGTATACTGTCCATGTCCAGAAAGCTAATAAAGACATCATCAAAGTAGTCCATGTGACATCAGTGGGTTAGTTAGAAGTTTTTGAAGCATCGAAAATACTTTTTGTGTGCAAAAAAACACAAAAAAACCCGACTTTATTCCACTATTCATTTCCTTCTCTCTGGGCCTCGAGTTAGTTCACGTAGTGTAACAGCGTAGCGCGTCTGTGTTATACGTCACGCGTAAGCTCACTATTGGCCGACGCTGGTCATGTGTGTGATGCATTTTTGTTTTTTTTTGCGCACAAAAAGTATTTTCAATGCTTCAAAAACTTCTAACTAACCCACTGATGTCACATGGACTACTTTGATGATGTTTTTATTACCTTTCTGGACATGGACAGTATACCGTACATACATTTTCAATGGAGGGACAGAAAGCTCTCGGACTAAATCTAAAATATCTTAAACTGTGTTCCGAAGATGAACGGAGGTCTTACGGGTGAGTCATTAATGACATCATTTTCATTTTTGGGTGAACTAACCCTTTAAGTCCAAATTTGTGATACCAATTTTAAAAAATTGGTGTGATTTCTTAAAAGTTCAGATGTATAAGCTACTAATTAAGGATCATAATCAAAATAAATTTTATTATTCTGCTTTTGAATTTCAGTTCTATTTCACAGAACTAAAATGGAAATGATTCCGGTTTCATAATAAACAATTTCATTAACAATTAAGGATGCAAAATAGTTGGTCCCAAAAAACAAAGACTTTTGTCAAGTATTTTTAATTATTTAAATGATTAATTAATACTCATTAATTATAAAGAAAAAATGTACATGTTAAGTTAGATCCAGGGTTATTAAAGATAACTAAAACTAAAATTAAAATATCAACTAAAAATAAAGCCTCCATTTCTCATTTTAGCTAAAATAACTCAGAATGAAACTACTAAAAATACCAAAATACACAAAATTACTTAAACTTTTGTATCTCAATAATACAAAAATAACACTGAGCGGATCAGAAAACGAATTAACCAACCAAGAGTGTTTTGACCAATCCATTAAAAAGAACTGACTCTTATGAATCTTTTGCTCATGAATCGGACTACACAACCTCAAGAACCTAATGAACCAAATTCCCAACCCTAATACTAATAAATCACCTCTCATAACCTCTCACCGGTTTCTGCTCTTCATCCTCTGATGACACCGTGTCTTCATCATCCTCCTCCTCCTCAGGAAATTCCACATCTGATTCTCCTGGTGCGATGGGCACACAGATGGTGAGGTTGGGATTGGTCATGTAACTGTCCTGTACTTCTGGAATAACGGACTTCTCTCCATGCTGCCCCAAACTTCCCAAACCGCCGTTGCACTCAGCATGGTTCTCCTTCAGGGGCGCCGGCACCTCCTTGGCCTTCTGTCTGTGACCTGCCAGGTTCCCGTTGCAGAGGTCTTTGACGGCGTTCAGCAGCCAAGAGAAACCACACTGGATTCGAGCGATGGCTATCTGGAGGTTGTTCATTTCTCCGTCTTCATCGGGCGCAGACAGGTTATCAGAGCTGAAGGAGCTCAACAACAGGGCAAGAAACAGATTCAACACCTAAGAGAGAAACAAAGAATGCAGATCTGTAAGCAAATTTGATTTCTGGGATTGTTTTGGGATAGCCAATTGAGATTGTGGACCCAACTCTATTTTAGAGTGAGATAATTATATGTTCTGATGTTGCAGCTGTGCACAGCGGTACATTCACTGAAATGTAAATCTTGATATCCGACTAGGATATTGTGAGCACAGTTGTGATCTAAATACCTTCAGTTACATCAACTGTTTCCATGGCAGTCCTCCTGTGCCAAGCAGGAATGGTCAATCGCTTACAAAAATGTCCTATGTTCACAACAGGCTTTTTTCCTGCAGTCTGGTCTATTATAAGAGCCACTTTACGGGCTGTCATGGAAACCTGATTAGTTGCACTCTGACCTTTAATAAGACAGCAAAGATAATCCCAAACTGACTTCTCAATCCCAGACAGATCTCACCCGATTGTGTTACAGAGGGTTTGAGGAGGCTTATGCGAATAAGGTCAATAGGTGAGAAAATATTCTTGCAATTTACGTTTTATGCTGAAGTTCAGACCCAGTTCAGATTATAAAATGATGTTTGATTAAGTGGTCTGTGATTAAATTGAAACAAACACCAAAAAAAAGATGCACATTTTCTGTAGAAATGGCCATTTGATAATTTTGGACCATATGTCATCTTAGTGATTTTAATTTAAGACCTTCACTGAGAGATCATCCACACCACTTGAGATGTGAGGCTTTTTTGTCCTTTTCTGGACAAAGGACAAAGTGCCTCACAATTTTGCATCCCCATGCTGTCTACCCCTCTACCTGGCTTTAAAAAGAATTGTGAATGAATTACCAATGTCGGCTGCTTCTGTAGCGTTTTTTTATTTTTTTTATTTTTTACAACATTTATAGAGTACACAAGTTGCCAATTTTGAGCTGGAAAATCCAGAATAGGACAACAGTGTACTTAAGTATGCTTAAGCACAAGCCTTTGGACATATTGAATGTGTTTCCAAGCGACACACACCAGGGGATTTCTGGGTAAAATAATAAAGGCTAAAATGTGCTGATTTTTCTTTGCTAGTCAGGGTTTAACACTATTATTCCAGGAAAACATGACTTTGAGGGACAGAAATACAGTACGTTCAAATGGTTGTACTTTTGTGTACATTGGTGTCAATCATTAGGAAGGAACTTATTGAAAAAGTCTTCCAAAAAGTATTCTAGTGCACACACAACTGTACAAAATATTACAGCCAATAAACCAACTTTATCTATCCCTCAATGACTTGTTTCCATTTGCATCACCCTACATAGCATCTACCCTGAGGTTTCCTTTGTTTGCAATCTGCCAAAGACAGTAAACCAGGATTCCCATACCTTTTGCCCAATGATTTTTAATGTTCGTGATTATTGTTTATTTTAAAAGCCCTTCTATAGAGATTGAAAATAATTGCGCTTGTTACATCAGCAATGTCATTCTTTGAAACATCATCAGTGTCTTTTTTTAGGACAGTCATCATGTCAAAACAGGAAAACTTAGGAAAGCTTAGTAGCGTCTTATTTTCTGGGAAAAGACCCTAATTTCTTGGAGGTATTTTTAGTCATGACTGGATCAAGAACATCTGGGAGTATTAGGCCTAAGTAATATTTCTCTAATGCCATCTTATGAATCCCCACAATCAGATTTTTCTTGGAGTATGATGGTTTATCTTTAAAATATATATTTCACTGCAAAGAATAATGAACCAGACCTCCCAGAAACTAGTTGATAATTCGAGATTCAAAAATAATATACATTTATGCAAATGCAAATGTATGGCAATTTAGTGTTTTAAGATGCAAAACTTCTGTGTATGTGATCTGTGTTTCTTCTCATGTGTTTTATTTTTTTGTCTAGTCAATAAACGATTGTGATGTCTAAACGTTTGACAGTCAGGAGTTCAGTAGACATCATAACCCCATCATAGAGTCATTCCAATAATAATCCGATCTCGGTAGAGGAAATCCTGTGTTTAAACGCCACCGCTTCTGTCTCCTGTTACTGACCATCTATGCCTCTGAATTAGCCAGTGCATAAATCCATTCTCTCAAGTTTGTCTTTAAAGGAATAATTTACCCAAACATTTGGCATGCTTTTGTTGCATACAACAAAGGTAAGTGGTAATTTATTCAGCAAAGCTAAAAAAAAATACCATAAAATATCCTAAGCATTGTCCTTGGAGCTTGTCGTATAAAATATGCATTCAGTTTCTTATTAGCTTGGACATTCTCCTAACGTCTCCTTTTTCTGTTTTGGAAAAGCCCCTATTATGCTATTTTAAAGGTTCCTAATTTTGTTTTGTGATCTACATGAATTTTAGATTTGATTTGACAATGAGATTTACATGAATCCAAGGTCAAAAAACATAATATTTTCATATAAAATACATTTGCAGCATCAGCTCTTTTCTCACAGCGTCTGAAACGGTTCAATCAAGGATTCGGTCGCTCTAATCCCCTCCTTTCCGAGAGCCTACTCTGCTCTGATTGGTCAGATGGCACAGTCTGTTGTGATTGGTCCACTGCTTACAGTGTGAGTCGGAAAATAAACGCCTATTACCATTTCAGATCCAGACCTTCCTCAGCACTTGTATACACACACACACACAGTGATACAAAGAGTAACGATGGCGTCAGTTTTACAGTATAAATTCATCTTTTGGAAGAGTAGCAAAGTGTATTTGCAGTCACAGCACAGAAAACAGCATCGTCTCCACATGTTGACAACACAAACCAAACTCTTCCAGGCTTCAGCTACAACTACAGTGTCTGAGGGTCAAAGAAGACCTTGTTCGAGGGAAGCCAATGAAGACCATAGGCTGGCATTATGCAAATGTGTTACAAACCTAGGTGCTTTAAAGTATTACTAGATAAGAAGAAGAATTTGAATTTCTTAGGAACATGGATAATCCCACTCTGATCAATCACATCTTCATACAATAATCCAGACTAATTTATTATGTGTGAAGGAAAAGACTGCTGAGATGTTTTACTGCAGAATGTCGTGATTGACCAATCAGAATCAAGTATTCCACAGCATCTCGTTATCATAACCTGAGCAAAACACAGCTCTCGTACTCACCACCAGGTTTCCTATGACCATGACCAGCATGAAGACCAGAATGCAAAGCGGCTGTCCAGCCACCTCCATACAGTCCCACATGGTCTCGATCCATTCCCCGCACAAGACCCTGAAGACGATGAGGAACGGTGGAAGAAGTCCTTCATGTGCCAGCGAGGAAGGGTGCAGTCAAGCTGATCTTGCACACGCAGTCCTGATAGTTTTTTCCAAACAGCTGCATGCCTACCACAGCGAAGATGAAGACGATGATGGCCAAGACCAGCGTCAGGTTCCCCAAAGCACCCACGGAGTTCCCGATGATCTTTATCAGCGTGTTGAGGGTGGGCCACGATTTAGCTAGTTTAAAAACTCTCAGCTGAGGACAAAATACCGAACATATATCAATATAGTTAACATGAAATTAAAAATAACCCTAATTAATTCAGTAAATTCATTCTGGTCTTATCATGCTTGTTTGATTCCAGACCAAAAAAACGCCTTTCAGTATCGGTTGCCGTCGCTAAGCTCTTTTATTTTTCATACCATTGAACCACTACAGAGAAACTTTTGACCATCAAGTTTTAATGGATACATTTTTTTCTCCTTGAATATCTCAAGAAATACATCAGATTTCAGAAGTTGTGAATGCATTCGTGTTGAATTAAATTGCAAGATATGTTTTGGCTGTACTCTATAATGTCTCTCAAATTATTCATTTAATAATCATGTTGCAAACCATCAGATTTTGTATGCCAATCAAATACATATTTCCTCATGTAAATTCACCGCTTTTGACCATCAAGTTTTAATGGATACATTTTTTTCTCCTTGAATATCTCAAGAAATACATCAGATTTCAGAAGTTGTGAATGCATTTGTGTTGAATTAAATTGCAAGATTGTTTGGCTGTACTCTATAATGTCTCTCAAATTATTAATTTAATAATCATGTTGCAAACCATCAGATTTTGTATGCCAATCAAATACATATTTCCTCATGTAAATTCACCTAACTGGTCATTTTATTTGAGCTAAAGCATGACCTATATTTAGTTAGCAATATGACTGATGTTGAACTAAAAGAAAGTTATAATCCACTTTATGACATGTCAACTCTAACATATTTGATCTCACTAATGGATAATGGATTACTACCCAGCCAAATATGCACTGTGGGTGAAGCCATGAAAAAGTCAAATTTTTAATGTATACATGTGTGTGTGTACATAAAAAATTTGACTTTTTCATGGTCAGCTGCTTAACAACTGTTTTTATTATCACAATATAAAGGGATGTTAAAAGCACTGTGCAGCTTTAATCTGTTAATGAACTGTAAGACGCTTGAGGTCACGTGTGGTCATACAAGTTCCGATGGACTCTGCGTGCCACCTTTGTCACGCGTACTGTCCTTCATCACATAAATACAGATGTGTCGGTGGGCTATCTGCACTAATGGATTCAGTGTGTGTCAAATACACTTATGCCTCTTAATTACACACTACAGGTACAAAAAAGGATGGCAGTTTTAGAGCCAAGGATAAAGATCAAGTGTGAAATGATGCACATTATTGGTTTTGGGATAATACAAATCTGAATTGTGTAAATCTATGGTGTTTTTTTCTTTCTTTCAAAGCTGTCATCTCTTAATGATGCATACTAATATTCAAAGCAATGTATCAAATATTCATGATATTTATAGTAATTTTTCTGCCAGTATAAAATTAAGTAACACTGAAATTGTATTTCATCTTTATGATTTTAATGCGCTTTTTAGTTGGCCATTACGTTTTCAACTAGTTTCATGATCCTTCCATGTCTTGAGAGCCGTAAGTATGTGAGTGTTACGACAGATGTTTGACAGAGATTCTGATTTAAACATTTGTGTGAATAAATTGAAATAGTCTGCTTCAGTTAATGGATAATTGGCTGATTTGTCTGCAAATTCCACCGGATGACACAAAACAAATAATTTTGCATCATCTGGTGGACTTTTGATAGCTCCAGGGCTTTTTTTTTATATCAAATCGACAGAAGGGTGGCACCAAAATCAAAAGTGCATTATGAGTATTGAAGTTTTAAGCAAAATGTAACACCACAGCCCTTTTTCTCGGTTTTCTCTGGTCGCGTAGCAGGTTTTTTTCTTTTTTCTTTTTTTTTCTCTACAGCGTAGACAGCCAACCTCACTTCCTGTCTAGCTACTGTCCTCATAAAGGGCAAAAATACATCTTTAAAAAAAAAACCTGTATCAGTTTTTGTTGGTGCCAATAGCCTCATGGGCAAGTGCGCTGACATGTAGCGCCGTTGTGCTTCGGGCGACCTGAGTTCGAGTCCCGGCTCGTGGACCTTTCCCGATCCTGTCCCCCCTCTCTCTCACGCCTCACTTCCTGTCTAGCTACTGTCCTCATAAAGGGCAAAAATACATCTTTAAAAAAAAAACCTGTATCAGTTTTTGTTGGTGCCAATAGCCTCATGGGCAAGTGCACTGACATGTAGCGCCGTTGTGCTTCGGGCGACCTGAGTTCGAGTCCCGGCTCGTGGACCTTTCCCAATCCTGTCCCCCCTCTCTCTCACGCCTCACTTCCTGTCTAGCTACTGTCCTCATAAAACGCCAAAAAATCACAAAATATAGTTTTCACAAAATATAGTTTAGTCCCTTATTTTTATGTGCATTTTGGGATATCGCATAAAAAAAAAAACCACGAATAGAAACACCAAGATGTGCAAAAATGTGCACTCAATTGAGGCAGATACATTTTTCTTATCCAATAAGACGATGTGCATAAACATTTTCCAAATAAATCCCTCAATGCTCAACAAAAAACTCACATGACTTTTTCTCAACAGTGGATGTGATTGAATAACTGGACTAACCAGTGGACTAATCACTGCACAGCATCTTCAAAAGTTTGTTTTGTCATTCTGAAATTCCTGAGCCAAAGTCTGTCGACAGAATGATTTAGTTTAATTCCCTCCCAGAGGTGTCTCGCATGATTGCGTCCCCAAACACCAGCATCCAAACGCAAGAGAACATGATAGCGTTTAATGCGTTTCGTCTGCACGCTCTGAGACGCTAGTCATTTATGATGTACACAGTAGCTTCCCCGATTGCAGCAACTTCCATTTTTATTACAGATATTTTGTGCCAATTTCCAAGGAAACAACAGTTTTGTTCTCTTGAACACATGGGATGGAAACGCATGCCTTATTCGCAAATGTTTTATTCAAATTTTTTTTTTATTATTCTGATATTCCAATTTAGCGCACAAGTTAATTATTGCAACTTTGGATGGAAACATAGCTATTGATAATAATACAAAATGTTTTTTTAGCAGCAAATCATCATATTAGAATGATTTCTGAAGGATCATGTGACACTGAAGACTAGAGTAATAATGCTGAAAATTTTGCTTTGCGATCACACTAATAAATTACATTTTTAACATATATTCACTTACAAAATTATTTTAAATTGTAATAATATTTCACAATATTACAATTTTTACTGTATTTTTTAAGCAAATAAATTCAGCCTTGGTGCTGTTGGCCAGTAGTTTAATTCTACAGATGCAGAAGAAGCAAAGAAACAGGGATGGTTGAGATGCTCAAACAAACCAAGTTTTTAAGAGCGCCACTTTTACTGTAATTGTCCTCACCAGGTTTCCAACACTCAGCATGTGTTGAATTCATCAGTCATGGGATAGTGCTCCAGTGCCATGAACAATTGTTGAGAACAATGCAAATGGTAATTGCAAGGTCCAGGAAGGGGTCCATCACCATGACTTTAAGTGTGTCCTTCACTCTCAGCCAGGCTGGAGAACATGTCCAAATCAGGTACTTCTTCGCAAATTCATACCAGCATGGAGGACATTTCTGATGGGCCTCTTCAAGTTCTAAGAGAAGAGATGGAAAACAATAAATAAGTAAAATCATGCATTTAAGGTAAAATCTTTTAATAGATAAATTGTTTCTCCTTGAGGCAAGGTGAGATTAATTCGAGAGCAATCAATGTTCATTTTTGCTTCTCACTATTTGTCTCATGAGAAAGAGTTTCAGAAGAGAGTTCAACGGTCTTAAACTGTGCTCAGATTTGTCAAGATACCAAAGTCTGCAAACAAAAGCTAGAGATCTCAATGTGAAAAGAAATATTTCTCATCAAATTCTTCTAAACCAAATGATCTACTACTGATGTGATCCGATATCCACATTAATACTCTCACATCTACCTCTATTCTTCTACAGCATGTCAAAAATCCTCTCATTTGTCTGTTTGTTTGTTTTTCTAAATAAGTTTAGTCCATCACACCGTCCATGGCGTCACTGAAGAAGCTGACAGAGCTCAGTCCTCTCTTCCTTTGAGGGGGCGGGACTTCCTCCTGCTTGGCAGCTGCAGTGGTCTGTTCAGTCTGACACACTGACTCCTGTCAATCAAAATGAACATCAAAACATCAAATCCTAGTGAACTTCCTTCTAAAGCAGCATAAGCGCTGAGACTATATGTGACCCTGGACCACAAAACCAGTTTTTTTTTTAATTGAGATGTATACATCACCTGAAAGCTGAATAAATAAGCTTTCCATTGATGTATGGTTTGTTATGATAGGGCAATATATGGCCGAGATACAAATATTTGAAAATCTGGAATCTGAGGGTTGAAAAAAATCGAAACATTGAGAAAATCGCCTTTAAAGTTGTCCGTTTATGTTCGCTATTGTGCTGCATTCACTCACAAAAATAAATGTTTTATAATTATATATTTACGGTAGGGAATTTACTAAATATCTTCATGGAACATGATCTTTACTTAATATTCTAATGATTTTTGCCATAAAAGAAAAATCGATAATTTTGACCCATACAATTTTGGCAATTGCCACAAATATACCAGTGCGACTTGTGACTGGTTTTGTGATCCAGGGTCACATTTGTTGCCATACCATTCAAAGGTTTGGGGTTGGTAAGATATATATATATATATATATATATATTAAGTCTATTATCACCAAGATCGGAAGAGCGTCGTGT
>FLSR01004876.1:330191-343633 GCA_900092035.1 Leuciscus waleckii
CTCTCTCTGAGAGAGAAAAAAGAGAGAGAGAGAGAGAGAGAGAGAGAGAGAGAGAAGAGCAGTGTAATCCCCAATGTTCTGTTGTCGTAAAAACAGCCATTACCAAACCTACAAAGGGGCTTAGGATGGATCAAATGTGAATGTAGATGGGAAATCTTCTCTAGGATGGATGTGTGCCGTGAGCCGAGGAGAGCAGTCAGTTCAGAGGAACTCTGAAAGTGTTAAATCTAGATCTCAGACGAACTAAAAATAGAGATCATTGTTTGTTCCTACTGGGTGAGATTGATATTAGTTATAAGGCCTCGTAGGATGAGGTTTGTGGTTATTAAGTGAAACCTTTGAATGATCTCAAGTAATTACAAAACCCTACACTCTTAAAAATTAAGTTTTTTTTATTGGGATTGATGGTTCCATGAAGAACCTTAAATATCCATGGAACCTTTCCATTCCACAAAAGGTTATTTATAGTCAATGTTCTCCACACTAAATGGTTCTTTCAAGAACTGATCATTGAAAGATTCTTTGGGGAACTAAGAATGGCTCTTCTATGGTATTGCTGCAAAACCCCCCTTTATTTTTTTAAGATTAAATAAATAAAGTGTGAATTTTCCTAAAGTTATTCAATAGTTTGTCCTTTAAAATGCAAATAAACTGCATCTCCACTGTAACATTTTAAGTTTTTTTCTCTTAAATATCTGTTTTTTAGGACTGGTCATTGTGCACATGTTGTCACTTGCACAAATTAATGTATGAAAATATTTGTACAAATGTATAGCTAGATAAACAGAGCTGTTATTTCTATGTGTAGCTATATAGAATAGCATTTCTCAAAAGCGTCCAGAATTCAGAGCCTGAACTATAGTATCTATTTATATAATGTAATATATATATATATATATTCAAATAAAACAGACAAAATTTTATGTTAAAATCAATATGATACTTGCCATTTCTATGTAATCAATGGTGACATTTACTAGCAATTTCTGAGTGAAAATTGTTTCTATACTGTGTGTGTGTGTGTGTGTGTGTGTGTGTGTGTGTGTGTGTGTGTGTGTGTGTGTGTGTGTGTGTGTGTGTGTGTGTGTCGTCTAAGCCCGATGGGCTTTTTATTTATTTATTTTTTTCTCTCTATTTTTACTTCTATACCTCTCAGTCATTAATAATCTTCGGCCTAACAGAGCAGAATTGCACATTAACACAGTTGGGTATTTAGCACAATGAAATCCTTGAACGAACATCATCCCATGGCTAACAGTTTTGCTGGGATTTGCAGGATTATGTCCCTGTGCACTGCAGAGACAGAGATGGTTAGTGAGACCCACAATGAAGGACTTTCACTCTTAATTCAGCGGATTATTCCGTGAGATTGTTTATGGACAAACAAAAATCCCCACTGAGTGTTCATGAATTGTATATGATAAAGTGTTTCAGTTAAAGTGTAATTCTTTTAATAAAGTCATTCTAATTATTTGGCTCATGTAAATGGCCAAATGAATTAATTTGCTCTCAGTCTTTAAGCCTTTGCTGTAATTTGACCAGTGGTTAGACTTTAAAGAGACCATATTTTGCCCTTTTACAGAGTCTTGATTTTGTTTTTGGGCTCTACTAGAATAGGTTTTCATGCTGGAATGGTCAAAAACACATTATTTTTCAAATATTTGACATTGTTACAGCTCCTCTCTTCCCAGTGATTGTGAAAAATGTTGCCATTATAGTCATTATTGCTGAATCGCCATAGGAAATTGCCATCGTTCAGAGAGAAAACCATTTTCGCCGGCTTTTCTACATGTAAAACACCAAGACAGCAGGTTGAGGAGGTGACGGGAAAGCGCCGGATAGCAAATCTATAATAATGTCACTGATTAAACCACCTATCACTCAATAAAATAATCACATTGCTGAGTGTTTTTGAAAGTTTTGTATTTTGTTTGGTTTATAATTAACATTACATATGCGAGTATGGCTCTCAATCGGCTTGTGAATTAGCAGAACTTGCTCACAGCCACTTCAAAACCGTTCACGAGCTTCTAAGGATTTGATTTTGGTTGTCATTTGTCGAAATAATTACAAAAAATTGCGTGTCGGTGTCTGTTCGCTGAGTGACCCTCTCCGATTCTCCTCCGTGGGCAAATGTGAAAGTGAAAATTTACAATGACAACAATAACACTTTAGTTATACTTTCCAACAAAGAAATGGTTCGATTTCTGTCAGCTTGTTGAACACATTTATTTAGATATTTCTAACATATGACGGCTGAAGCAGCATCACATGACACTGTTCTCATGGTAACCAGATCAACATTGTGAATGGAGTTCAACAAAACTTCAGTGAAAGCATCAAATGATCATGCAATGCGATAAAATAGCTTCTCTTCCCTGCAAACAAGGCCATGAAGTAAGTGGATATTTAACCAAGTCAAAAACAAAACAAAAGGTAAGCAGGTATCCATATTCATTTCAGTATAAACGGACACAAAACGTCACTAAAGGCTGGTGTCAGTGGTTTCACAATTTGATCGATTTGAGCAACCATAAACAATGAAAAAAAAATGATGCCCTCCATCTGCTTTTCACGCCACAGCAAGCTATTTTCAACACACTAACTAACTCAATCAGGCCTCCCACAATTTTTATTTTTTTTTTGCATATACCTTGGGTGGGAATTATTTAATTGAGGAATATAGTGACGTGTTCGTTCCTGGAAGAAAACTCAAGACTTCAATGGAGGCGTTTCAGGGAGTTCAGAAACAGTGACACTGATATAAAGAATAACTCCCGCTGGAGGGACTTTGTGCTTTGCAGACCTTTTTCATGCTCAAACAGCAACATTACACACTAAAGAAAGCTGGAAAAATGAAAAATGTAAAAAAAAAAAAAAAAAACATAATAAGAAAAGTTTGTTTCTTTTATATTTTATTTTATTTTAGCTCATGTTTATTTTATTTCAAGTGGCGAAAATATGGTTAATTTTATGGTTTTAGTTAATGATAATAACCCCGGTTTGGGAAACCTATATGAAAACCATCATTTTTGAAATTTTGCTAAACTTTTCCTAAGGGCTTTAAAGCACCCTGTCCCAATGACAGCTGCTCATTTAGTCACATCATGAGAGATTGTGGTTAACTATCACGGACCTCCGATTATATGCCACATGTCACCATGCTGAGCGCTCAGTCTCCTCACACGCAGAGACGACGATGTGTGTTCTCGGATAAACCATGGTCCCTTTTAGGATTTATGGAAATTATTGCTGCACTACGACAGTGTTTCATTTCATAGTAATGACAATAGGCTGGATGAGCTCATGGTAAACTGATACCGAGTGATTATCTACATAAGTCTGAGCTGAAGCACGCAATGTCTGAAGATAGATCTCGTAGTCGTAACCCTGTACAGAAAACCCTGTTGGGTTTGCTGAATGTAGTAAGTCAGATTACTTACCCAGCATCGCTGCTGTATCCGCATATTAAGGCATCCTTGGATCCTTCAATTTTGTAGAAATTGTCTGCGGGAACAAGAGTGAGAAAGATTCAATGAATTTTACAAGACATCGTCAGACTGAAAATCATTGACACTTTGAACTGCTGTTCAGTTTAATTATAGACTTAATCACTATGTACTAAGTTTAACAGAAGCTGTCATGAAGATCTAATACTGACTGACAATTTTGGTGAGTTTCATTGATTTGTTTTCAGCGCTGATCACTGAACCTTGTTCGACATTTAAATATGAACCTGTAATGTAGAGGTTTGAATCTTTGGGTTGACAGCCAATCGATTTGATTCATAATTCATTTGTTTTCAGTTCAATGCAAGAGTTTACAGTGCAGTTTACATTTTTGTGATGAAATAAACAATCACGCGGCAAACTTGAGCTCAACTTTATGCAAATGAGCTTTGATGCACTGACACAGAAAGTGCAGCTTTAGGTAAGTAATTATTTTTAAGTGATGCATCAAGAAAACAAATGAATTATACACCCATGTGACATTAATAGTTAACATTTACAATATAAAGCATTATATCCAATATAAGTCGGTTGAACCTTCATTTGTTAAGAAGTCCTTGACGGACAGCCATGTCTTATTGTTACAAACGAAACTCCCATTGCCGGGTAGGTGGAGTTAACACAGTGGGCGGGGCTACGGACACACTTCTGGCGTAGGATGCCCATAAAGAGCTGTAGACCAATCAGAGCGAAGACACTGAGACAGAAAACAGTGAGGATCATCACGTCCGCTAGCTTTTTAACCGACTGGATAAGAGCACCGACAATGGTCTTTAAACCTACAGACATAAAAAAAAATAGGAAGGTTAATATTAAATTAAAATATATGCAATATATCCCACATTTGAACTCATCACTCAATCTAGTGTCTGTATGAGAGCAAAGCTGATAGTGGTCCTGAAGGTGTCGCTCACCTGGGATCACTGATATTGTTTTTAAAGCACGCAGAACTCTGAACGTCCGTAATGCTGATACGTTGCCGAGGTCCACAAACTCTGTCACGTACCTGGAGAGAAAAAGATTCAAAGTCATTCTTCGATTCAAAAGAGTGCAGACCGTGAGCATTGATTTATATTCATTCAAAGATAATAATTTTGACTCGTGCCTCAATTTGTAAAAGCAAACAAAATTCAGGTTTACAGTAATGCACTTGCAATGGATGCCATTCAGGGGGGTGTAAATATAATATCTGCAGATTTTGTTTTTAATCAAGTGCTTCTATCAATTCTTCTTTATAAAAATATCTTAATTAAGTTAATAAAGTTTCTCATTTGCCTTTTTACCTATAGGACTACTTGTCTAGGTGGATGAACATCAGGATTTGTTCCTGTGGATGGAAAAACCCTTCCTGATCCTTATGCATATCAAGTGAAAGTTACTCTAAACTTCTATTTTCTGTACATGTGATTTTGTTTAAATGATTTATTGTGGTAGTCAACAGCTTGTCACAGATGCTGTACATACAGCTAAACTTTAAAATCTTTATATGTTCACCACAGTATTTCTCTAGTTTTGCCACCAGAGGACATGACATCTGAAATCGTCTCTGTCCTCTCGTGATATTACACAAAAAGACATCACAATAATCTAATCAGCTGGGCTTTATGGGCTTTAACCATTTTGCTAATTAATAACAAGCAGAGCGGATATTTTGGTGTCACACACTAGCAGCAGATTGTTCCCACTATGTGTGCTTACAGACAACTTAATGAATAATAATTAGTAATTGAACATCATCAGAACAGAACATTGTGTGTGTGTGTGTGTGTGTGTGTGTGTGTGTGTGTGTGTGTGTGTGTGTGTGTGTGTAGTTGTTAAGTTTAGGTATTGGGTGGATTAAGGGATGTAGAATATGGTCATGCAGAATAAGGCATTAATATGTGCTTTATTAGTACTAATAAACAGCCAATATCCTAATAATATGCATGCTAATAAGCAAATAGTTAAACAAAATTTTTATATTGTGTGTTTTCATTTTCATTTCAGTTAAAAAAAATGTGTTTTTGTCATTTGTATTAGTTTTTTTTTTTATATATGTCTACAAAGTTTTTATTTATTTAGTTTTAGTTCTTTTTTTTGTATTTCAACTTAAACTAAATAAAATGAGAAATGTTGCCTTGGCAACTATGAAAAAAAAAAAGTTTGTTTCTTTTATATTTTATTTTATTTTAGCTCATGTTTATTTTATTTCAAGTGGCGAAAATATGGTTAATTTTATGGTTTTAGTTAATGATAATAACCCCGGTTTGGGAAACCTATATGAAAACCATCATTTTTGAAATTTTGCTAAACTTTTCCTAAGGGCTTTAAAGCACCCTGTCCCAATGACAGCTGCTCATTTAGTCACATCATGAGAGATTGTGGTTAACTATCACGGACCTCCGATTATATGCCACATGTCGCACCATGCTGAGCGCTCAGTCTCCTCACACGCAGAGACGACGATGTGTGTTCTCCGATAAACCATGGTCCCTTTTAGGATTTATGGAAATTATTGCTGCACTACGACATGTTTCATTTCATAGTAATGACAATAGGCTGGATGAGCTCATGGTAAACTGATACCGAGTGATTATCTACATAAGTCTGAGCTGAAGCACGCAATGTCTGAAGATAGATCTCGTAGTCGTAACCCTGTACAGAAAACCTGTTGGGTTTGCTGAATGTAGTAAGTCAGATTACTTACCCAGCATCGCTGCTGTATCCGCATATTAAGGCATCCTTGGATCCTTCAATTTTGTAGAAATTGTCTGCGGGAACAAGAGTGAGAAAGATTCAATGAATTTTACAAGACATCGTCAGACTGAAAATCATTGACACTTTGAACTGCTGTTCAGTTTAATTATAGACTTAATCACTATGTACTAAGTTTAACAGAAGCTGTCATGAAGATCTAATACTGACTGACAATTTTGGTGAGTTTCATTGATTTGTTTTCAGCGCTGATCACTGAACCTTGTTCGACATTTAAATATGAACCTGTAATGTAGAGGTTTGAATCTTTGGGTTGACAGCCAATCGATTTGATTCATAATTCATTTGTTTTCAGTTCAATGCAAGAGTTTACAGTGCAGTTTACATTTTTGTGATGAAATAAACAATCACGCGGCAAACTTGAGCTCAACTTTATGCAAATGAGCTTTGATGCACTGACACAGAAAGTGCAGCTTTAGGTAAGTAATTATTTTTAAGTGATGCATCAAGAAAACAAATGAATTATAACACCCATGTGACATTAATAGTTAACATTTACAATATAAAGCATTATATCCAATATAAGTCGGTTGAACCTTCATTTGTTAAGAAGTCCTTGACGGACAGCCATGTCTTATTGTTACAAACGAAACTCCCATTGCCAGGGTAGGTGGAGTTAACACAGTGGGCGGGGCTACGGACACACTTCTGGCGTAGGATGCCCATAAAGAGCTGTAGACCAATCAGAGCGAAGACACTGAGACAGAAAACAGTGAGGATCATCACGTCCGCTAGCTTTTTAACCGACTGGATAAGAGCACCGACAATGGTCTTTAACCTACAGACATTAAAAAAAACAGGAAGGTTAATATTAAATTAAAATATATGCAATATATCCCACATTTGAACTCATCACTAAATCTAGTGTCTGTATGAGAGCAAAGCTGATAGTGGTCCTGAAGGTGTCGCTCACCTGGGATCACTGATATTGTTTTTAAAGCACGCAGAACTCTGAACGTCCGTAATGCTGATACGTTGCCGAGGTCCACAAACTCTGTCACGTACCTGGAGAGAAAAAGAAAGAAAGTACCTCCTTTTCAATTCTGTGATTTTACATATCAGGACATAAAGAAAAATCATCTGGTCCCTTGGCAGGTCTTAAAATGAGGTAAATACAACCTCAGACGAACAACAACACATGACATATTACGCCATGTCATGGTTTATTTAAAAAAAAACTAGGCCTAAATGGAGAAGCCATGTGTGACAAACTAAGTTACTGCTTCCATAGGAATAAAGAGAGTAAGTAGCAGTCAGGCGCTGCTAATCAAATGTCTTTGATTAATTGATCATTAGCAAGCGTGACCAACTCTATAGAAGCAGAAGTTTTGGCATTTCGTTGGTCTGGATCATTCAGGTGTGTGTTAACACAATGACAGGGAGGAAAGACTCAGCGATGATCTTAGAGAAGCAAAATGTCGCTGCCATCAGGGTTACAAGGCCATTTCCAAACAATCTGAAGTCCATTATTTTACAGTAAGGAAGATTATTCACAAGTGGAAAACATTCAAGACCGTTCCCAGCAAATTCCCCCAAGATAAGACCGTGCAATGCTCAGAGAAACTGCAGAAGACCCAAGAACTACACCTCAGACTCTACAGGCCTCAGTTATCATGTTAGTTAAATAGTAAAGTTTATGACAGTACAATTAGAAAAAGACTGGACAAGTATGGCATGTTTGGAAGGGTGGCCAAGAGAAAACCTCTTCTCTCTAAAAGGACAATGGCAGCACGGCTTAGGTTTGCAAATGTGTATTTGAACAAACCATAAGACTTCTGGAACAATGTCCTTTGGACAGACAAGACCAAAGTGGAGATGTTTGGCCATAATGCACATCAGCGACACGTTTGGCGAACAGCAAACACAGCATATCAGCACAAACACCTCATACCAACTGTCCATCACGGTGATGGAGGGATGATTTGGGCTTGTTTTGCAGCCACAGGACCCTGGCACCTTGCAATCATTGAGTCGACCATGAACTCCTCTGTGTGCCAGATATTAAAGGTTTGTTTATTTATTTATTTTTGGGCACGAGTGGGTCACACATGTCCAGGTGTCCTGAGAAAGAGTGCATCTGACATTTATCTGACCCTACAAAAATTTAGATGCAAAGCATGAGAAGAGATAAACCCTCTAAACTTTTAAAAAACAGCTTGGAAGGACAAACTAGAGCAGTTTGTTAATGAGGGGAAATGTTCATCCTGCAGTAGTCTGTCTCTTTTAGTTAATCCAATCCTCTGATTTGGTTGGGCTGTAAATGCTGGATATTTAGGTCACCTGACAAATCTCTTTCTGGATACCTGTGTACCTTGATTTACATCTTTCTTGATTCCTCCCTCTTTCTATTCCACTCAACTCCAGTCTCTTGTCTCCTTGGTTATGATTTTTTTTAACACTTGTTCACATTTCAGTAAAATATGTTTACAAAGGATGTACGAATATACAAAAAGTTTCACTGAAATTACATTTCAGTGAATAACAACTTAAATTTAAGTCTGACTCTCACACAGATAAATTGTAGGACTTGGAATTTAACAAATTAACCACTACATGAGACTAGGACTTGGAATTTAACAAATTAACCACTAACATGAGACTTTTTTTTTTAGGTTGATATTATAAATCACTTTTTGCATTTGTTATATTAACCACTTAACCACCCCACACCCTTAAACATACCTGGCATTGTAAATTAAGAATATTGTTGGCACTTTGATGCTTTTTGGGCACTTTGGATGCATAAATATAAATGTAAAAGAGCAGCATGAACATTAAGCTAAACTTCTCCATTTGTGTTCCAGGGAAGAAAGAAAGTCATATAAATTTGGAATGACACAAGAGTGAGTAAATGATGACAGACTTTTCATATTTCTGAACAGCTTATTCATATTAATTTCACAGCTTTCAGAACGGACAGTTATTTTAGTCCTAATAAAAATGAAATGTCACACTCACGCCATGACAATGACACTGAAATCCAGCCAGTTCCATGGGTCTCGGAGGAAGGTGAAGGGCTCTATGCAGAACCCTCTGGCCAAGATCTTAATCAGAGACTCGAATGTGTAAATGCCAGTGAATGTATACCTGAAAGAATACAAGAGAAAACATGAACTATTTACGGTGAGCTATTACTAATCACTACTAACTGGACTTTTTTAAAGGGGACCTATTAAGTCTTGATTTTGTTTAGAATAGGTTTTCATGCTTTAATGTAAAAAAACTATGCAACCGTCTACTACAGTATCGCATCAGGCAGTGCATTGTAGTGTCCCTAAGGAAAAATTTGATTCATTCATTGCTATAGAAGAGGAAGAATTCGTTAAACTCGTTAAATCATCTAAATCGACAACATGTATGTTAGACCCTATACCGACTAAGCTACTGAAAGAGATGCTTCCAGAGGTCATATATCCTCTTCTTAATATCATTAATTCATCTTTGTCTGTAGGATACGTACCAAAAAACTTTAAGCTGGCTATGATAAAACGGCTTGTTAAAAAAACGCAACTTGATCCTACAGAATTAGTCAATTACAGGCCGATCTCGAATCTGCCTTTTCTGTCAAAGATATTAGAAAAGGCAGTATCCATACAACTGTGTTCCTTTCTTGAAAGAAATGATATCTGCGAGGATTTCCAGTCAGGATTTAGACCTTACCATAGTACCGAGACTGCTCTCGTTAGAGTCACAAATGATTTGATCTTATCATCCGATCGTGTTTGTATCTCGCTATTAGTGTTACTCGTTCTTAGTGCTGCATTTGACACCATTGACCACAACGTTCTTTTAAGTAGATTAGAACATTATGTTGGCATTACGGGAAATGCACTAGCATGGTTTAAATCATACTTATCTGACCGTTATCAGTTTGTAGCAGTAAATGATGAGATGTCTCATCGATCAGAAGTTCAGTATGGCGTACCACAAGGCTCAGTTCTAGGACCGCTGCTGTTCACTCTGTACATGCTACCATTAGGAGATGTCATTAGGAAACATGGAATTAGTTTTCACTGTTATGCCGATGATACTCGGCTGTATATTTCTTTAAAACCTAACGAAACTTATCAATTCACAAAATTAACGGAATGCATAGCAGGTATAAAAAATTGGATGACTCGTAATTTCCTACTTCTAAATTCTGAAAAAACAGAGTTTCTAATTATTGGACAAAAAACTTCCTCACGTAATAACCTAGAATACTGTCTAACACTTGATGGCTGCTCTGTTAAGTCTTCGTCGTCGGTTAGTAACCTGGGTGTGCTCTTTGATACCAATCTTTCATTTGAAAGTCACGTGTCTAGTATCTGTAAAACTGCATTTTTCCATCTTAAAAATATATCTAAATTACGCCATATGCTCTCATTGACAAATGCGGAACAATTAGTTCATGCGTTTATGACCTCAAGGCTAGATTATTGTAATTCTCTACTGGGTGGTTGCCCTGCACGCCTAATAAACAAACCACAGCTAGTTCAAAACGCAGCAGCTCGAGTTCTTACCAGAACCAGGAGTATGACCATATTAGCCCAATTCTGTCAACACTGCACTGGCTCCCTATTAAACATTGTATACATTTTAAAATATTGCTAATTACTTTCAAAGCACTAAATGGTTTAGATCGCCAGTACTTGAGCGAGCTCTTAACCCGTTATAGTCCTTCACGTCTATTATGATCTCAAAATTCTGGCCAGTTGATAATACCTATAATATCAAAATCAACTGCAGGCGGTAGATACTTTTCCTACTACAAAAGTTTTTGATTTTAAAATGATTCCCGTTCACACGGATCCGTGGAAATGACTAAAAATGCTGTATTATGCATGCTAGACAACTAATTTGGCGATGTCACTTTCTAAAGAAAGTATGCGTACCATAATTGTTTTTTGTGCAAACAAAAACTATATTAATATTTTAAGTAACCCTAACCCTAACCATAACATTTAAAATCCATGACATGAAGTAAGTTGCATCGTAGGCCAAACTACACAGTAAATGAGGACTTTGCTGATCTAAGGTGTACGTCATGTCAAGTTGCTATCCTGTAATATTCATGATGTCATTTATGCTTATCCTAACTGGAAATATGAAAGGATTTCACCCTAGTGATTGGCAAGCAGCTGTTCCTTTACTCTGTTTTCTGTTTTATGGATCTGAGGTTTTAATAGCGCCTGAACATGGACACAGAGGGATTTTCAGAGCCTGTGGCATTTGAGGATAAAACAAGATATAGCTGGCCCTGTCTGAACTGTCCAGTCAGAGGAGATGCTGCGTCACGTGTGGGACAGTATAGTGTTTAAACTAAATGTGGGTCATTCTACAAATAATTCTAAAGTCTTGCTAGTATCTAGAAAATGTAGTAATGATGTTCCTAATAACAGTAACTCAGTATATTTTACATCATATTATCAGAATTTTTGAAAACTTTTTTGTTTGTACATTTCTGAGCATGAAAATATAGAAAGGCTGGGATAGAATAAAGCCGCTTTTCCACCGTCGGGTTCTAAGAACATTAAGGAACAGTTATGGTTATATTTCCACATGAGCCTGGTTTGGTTGTCTGATGCCTGGCCCAGTTTCTCTGTAGCTGTCCAAATAACGCTATTTGAGCGAAGTAAACACAAGTTAAAAACAGAAATATCTGTTCATCCTCCATAACACGGTCGCTATTTACATCTCATATCGTCTGTAAACTCTTGCGTTATAAAGGCAACTACTGGCGTATTTGTATTACATTCAAAGAACTCTGTTATCTGTCCCACAATGGAAAATAAAACCATATCCTCGAAACCATATCTGAAAAGTATAGCCTGATAATGTTGTGAAATTCAGATAAAATATTTTTAGAAAACAGCATTTTTAGTGTCAGTAATGTTACGGCAAAAATATATATATATAATTTTTTTATTTATAGATATTTTTGTCAGTACAAACAAGTTCATTCAGACAAATTCAGATGAATTAAATTCAAATTCAGATTAATTAAATATTTTTACAAAATAGTATTTTTTAGTCTCAGTAATGTTATGGTAAAAATAATAAATAATTAGATTATTTTGTCAATTCAAACAGGGTAGTGATAAATAAATAAACATTTTACCTTTTTTGAAATTAGGTAAAATGTCAATATATTATTTGATTAATATAAAGTATTTGAATTTTTGCAATAGTTGGTAAAATGTGATTTAAATTTTTTTTATAAAAACTATATATATATATAATTCAGATTAATTTATGTATATTTTGTGTCAATACAAACAAGTTAATGGTTAGTTATGGTAAAAAAAAGAAAGAATAATAATTAGATTGTTTTTTTTTTGTCAATACAAACAGGTTAGTGATAAATACAAATAAAAAAAAATACAATTATTTATTGTGACCTTGTTTGAAATTAGGTAAAATATCAATATATTAATTAATTAGTAAAGTATTAGCATTTTTTTATTAATATTATTATGTTTTCAATAATGATTAGTTTAATAAATAAATAAATAAAAAGATACAGTAAATGTTACCGTAGAAATGTAGAATGTAATATATGTGTATTCAGTCTGTATGTCCCTTTCTCTTTAAAATATTAATGGTTTTAACTGTTTTAACACAGAAACGTCTGACACAGGACTGGAAACCTGCGTGCATCATGACCGCGGACACTCAAACATCTGTGCATGCAGCTGTCACATGATGCCAAATCACTGCGCTCTTATTTCATTTGGGGAATTAGAAGAGGAATATCAGCGGATTTGGTTGGCGATGCCAGGGAAGAACATTACAGAGCTGTTTCAGGGATGAGACCAAATCCAATAGAACTCCAATGGTAAATATTTCAGATTCGGCTCACAATGTGAGCAGCTGGATATCATTTAGCTGTTGGTCCAGATTTTTGGCTTTTGATGCCTTTTGATAATATCCTCATTAGTTTCAGAGGCCTAATGGGAAAAACCAAACCACTTTAAATTCTGTTTCTACGTTTTCTGATAATGTAAGTGGTGTTTGCCCGTGCAAAAATCACAAGCATGATACTACGATGTCTTGGATGGTTGCCAATGCACTGCGATGCAGTCGCTCTATGATATTTGGGGTAGATTTTTTTTTTTTTTTTTTTCTTTCAGGCCTTGTTTAATTTACCCACCTTTTTTAGGGGCACGACAAATCCACTCTTCTCCCCCATGGGGTTTT
>FLSR01004876.1:344742-359508 GCA_900092035.1 Leuciscus waleckii
AAATTAATCTAGATTGATCTAGATTAAAATGGCTCATTTGAATTCTGCCGAAGGCATTCAGAATATGTGTGCTTCCCAAATAATGACTATAAAAGTAAGTCTTTGAGAACGGGTTTCTCAAGCCAGGTGGTGCATTAGACCAGGGGCTCATCTCCTGTTTCAAAATGCATCACAAACTGCTTGAGAAAGCTGTTCTACTCATAGACTGTAAAAGGTTACTACTGTACTGTTACCGTCCGTAGGCAACGTTAGGTAGGCCTATGTTATTATCAACTACTATAGGCTATCAATTAGGGATGGGTGATATGGCCTAAAATCTATATTGTGATATACATTGCAGCCTCTTGCGATAACGATATACAGTATATTGTAATAAAACCATTTCAGAACAGATTACACAGACTCATGCTAAACAACTGCTAAATGTTTTTTTTTTTAAAGGGTGTATGTAGTTTTGAGAACATATATTGTGCAAAACTGTAAGTATACAACATCATTTTGCAGATATATAAAATTTAAGTACACTAGCTGCAGAGACTTAAGTAGGTCTAATGTTTATTATGGCTTGGAGCTTATTAAACCCCAAATTTAAAATTAGAATATTTTCTAACTGATGTCTTTTCAGTTAAAAAGAAACACAACAACGATTCGAGATTATGTGCTACACCACTAAGATATATTGGAATGGGAATAGTACGCGCGCGCTGGTATTCAGTGATATCATGTTTCGTTTTGAATTTGAGGTGGTCGAACGGATTAGTCGTGTGTTAACTTACCGAACTGTTTCCCCACACACTCTGTATATAGTTTGCTGCTGCTCGTCTGCCGGCTTAAACCCGAACCAAGTCCAAATAATGGGTGTTGCACCGATCTTTTTCACCAGCTTTCACTTTCAGCCGTGTTTACTTAATATGACGACGAATATGCGTTGCAGCCGGGTTTACTTCGCGGCCGCGGGTAGATTGCGTCATCATAGCTTGTGTAGTATAGAGCCATCTCCCAACCCAACTTGGAGAATAGATTAACGGCGATATTTTTTTTATTGCGCGATAAGAGTCTCGCGTTAACGCAGCACGTTAACGCCGATAACGGCCCACCACTAATATATATATATATATATATAGCTGCGAGCTGCGAGCAGCGATTACTAAAGGCTGCTCACCGGTTTACTCAGCGATTACTAAAGGCTGCTTACTTGCGGTGCCACCGGCTTGGGCCCGTAATCGCTGCTCGCAGCTATATTTTACTAATTATTACCCAACAATTCTCAACCATCACAAAGAAATTGTCAAATAGCCAGTTCATGTGATAAACCTAAACAGTGAAGAATAAATCTTTTGGAAGAAGAGAAAAGAAGCCATATTGTCAGCAGGGAGAGAGATGGACTCCCACTGAATGTATTCATTTAGGATTAAGCACCTGCTGTTTAGAACAGCAAGAAGTTTCTTTCTTTCCAACAAAACGGAGCAGAGCAAAGCAAATGAGCAAAGAAAGCAAAGAACTGGCAAAGCAAATTCTTTGGAATTCAGTTGAAAACATTATCATAAAGTTTGTCGTATTAATTTTGTCCTTATCCTCTAGACGAATCTCACCTATTATAAATCGTAACAGACTTTCTCGGGTGTAAAATTCTCGTGTGTGATCTTGGTGGCAAGAACTTTTCTGAACCATAGTACACTGTAAATTGTACATTTTTATCATTTAAATCTTAATATCTTAAGCAGACGATCAATGTGTAAGTCAGACAATTTTGTTTGACTTACATATCATATTTTAAATAATTGGTTTCTAGTTTCCAAACACTCCATATCAAATTAGTAACACAGAGAAGCTTTTCAAATCTGGACATTGAAGAGAAAGGGTCAGAAATAAGTAAATTACTGGTAAACATACCCAGAGCAAGACTGTAACAGTCTCTCATAGATCACAGAGGAAAACTAAGAAAGGGTATTAATGGCAATGCTTTGAATAGAACAGCTGTACTGTTCAATACCAAGTGTGTGGGAGAGGAGAAACGAAAGCTTATGCATTAGTTCTGGCGTTACGTATCATCCATTAATTTATTCATATCCAATCATAGCGCAGCTTGTATTTAAAGATCACTGAACTGAAGAATGTGGCCATTTGTGTCATTGTTTCATTGTACTTCGAAATGTACATGACAATTCAGTGAGAAGAATGTCTGCATATATTCGTAAAACTGCCACAGTTAACTTCTGAGAATGAATATATTAATAATTATGATGATTATATAACATTATTCAATTCAATTAACACTCAGATGGTGTTAAGATGCGTTTTGGTCGATCGGATCCCAAGTGGACGACGTTAAATACAGTTGTAAACAGGGTCTAAAATGTTTTGAGCTTGTCCACTTTCGAACACTTCCAGAGGTAGTTGAAAACACATTCGACCGGATTGCTTTCGTAGTTTATAATGTGTTCAAACAGCCACAAAAGAACGTCAGCTCTCCGTCTACTGACCTAATGTGTAAAATATTATGGGAAGCACTCTAGCCAGACGGGATTTAAACTGGACCAAAGTTTGGTTTCGAAGATGAAAAATGTACCAAGCACAATGTTCTCTCATCATTCCTGATTTCTAATAGGCTATCTTGCGGCTATCAGAGAAAATTGCGTGAGCTTATTTTGTCCATTAGATCGAAAGATCTGAAAAAAGTTTTAGACACATTTACCCGCCCATAGACCCTCCCCTCGAAGAAATCAGGACAGAAGTGGTTGAAAGTGGACAAAAGACACGGATTAAAACACCAGGTGTAAACGGGAATGTGTCTCCCTCGTCTACTTGTGATCCAATGGACCGAAACGCATCTTAATACCAGCTGTCAACAGGACCAAAGAGACAAAAGTTAGAGGGTCCTGTTTTTCAGGAGATGTAGGAAGTAGTCTCCATTTTCTCTCCAGTTAATCTCATTGCTCTCCAGGAGAAACCAGAGCAGAACCAAGAGGGTGATTTCAAGGTAGATGATTCAGAAAAAAAAACAGAAAATGTTTTTCCACAGCTTTTAAGAATGCACAAGTACATATCTCGAAGACAAAAGCATTACATGCACTTCTATAAATACATCTGTTTATTCATGGACTGTGGCGATATTCAACTAAAAACACGAGCTTCACATCCATTAGGCCTCATTTACAGCACTTAGTCTTTTTTTAAGATGCACTAAAACATCTCTAAGGGCACTTTAACCTCAGACTGACTCACCCTCTGATTTTGAAGTAGAAAGGGTCGATGTCCTCCAGCGGGACTCCGACCAGTCCTGAAGGGATATCACCAAAGATCCGAGGAAGCCCCTTCCCGGCCTCCAGGTCAGCACGGGGTTTGGGCTCCTCCGTGTACCCGGGGTCCGCCTTGTAATCCTTCGTGTTCTTCGTCCGCTCTTCGCTGATCCTCTGCTCGATGGCCGCCAGAGACTCACGAGTGTACGGTCGCAAGCCATCAGGACCCGCTGGTAAGAGCATGGTCGCCATCTTTTCATCCTGATCGTCCTGTACTAGAAGTTACTCAAAGCTATAGATGGAGTCGGCCATGAGACAGAGAGAAAAATAGAGTTAGAAAGTCACTCTATGAGCTTGTTGTTTTGCAATTTACAGCAGAATGACTGTGGGTTGAGTCCCTCTGGAGTCACCTGATGTACTCAAGGGCATGATGGGGATTCCTCAGGGACTTTTATGCTCACGGGACGTACCAGGGATCCCGTGTATCATCTAAATTCCCAGTTCATACACCCTTATAAATAAAGGTTTCAAATGCCAAAGAAGGACCATTTCTTATTACTCATTTCTTATAGAGTTTAAAAGCCTTGCTGTAATTTTGTGTTGTCAATTAAGAGAAGGTACACCGCCATCTTACTCCAACGAAAGTGACTTGAATGCACCTGAAGTCATAAACACGACTTCCCACATCGTTATGATGAACTTCCCACTCTCAGAAAAAAAGGTACAAAATCTGTCACTGGTACTCATTGAAAAGGTACTAATAAGTACACTTTAGATAATATTATGATACTAATATGCACCCTTCATGGGGTAAATGAGGTACAAAAGCATACCTATTGAAAAAGGTACCACCCCAATGACAGCTCCTGTACCTTTCTTCTGAGAGTGCCATGTGGCTCTTCTGCTAAGACATCTGTGTGAACTTGAGGAGAACTGACTTCATACATTAAAAATCACCAAAACACCAGCTGATTCAAACACACTGAGCAAAATAATGAAGGAAAGTAAAGAGAAAACACCTGCAACATTTTAGAAATGCAGATATATACACTTGATCTGATATTTTATTATCTATTTCAGACATTTTTTGAACCTCTTTTGACCTAAAATATTTTCTTGAAGTACCGCCTGAGATTGTAAGGTAATGTTTTAACACATTTGCATGTTTACGGTTCTCTGAAGTCAGTTAATGGTCCTGTAATATTGACCCTGTAATAGGGTGAATCTCTCTAAGAACATGTATAGATCATATTTTCTATGTATGAATAAGAAATTATATTTTACGCAGAGAATTTGCTCTTTGCAGTTCTCAATACTGTAATGCACACATATCTTCCATTGAATTTATAATTCTCATTTTCCTCCTCCATGATGATTCTCATTGTATTATTACTGTAATGCAGTAATCAAAATCATCCTGTCTGAACACAATATACACTACTGTTCAAACGTTTGGGGTTGGTAAGATTTTTTTTATGCTTTTAAAAAGGGGAAAAAAAAGTCTCTTCTGCTCACCAAGACTGCATTTATTTGATCAAAAATACAGTAAAATCAGTAATATTGTGAAATATTATTATAATTTAAAAGAACTCTATTCTATTTGAATATATTTTAAAATGTTATTTAT
Organism: Leuciscus waleckii; assembly: GCA_900092035.1. Lineage (NCBI taxonomy): Eukaryota > Metazoa > Chordata > Actinopteri > Cypriniformes > Leuciscidae > Leuciscus > Leuciscus waleckii. Next base: position 349,609 of record FLSR01004876.1, read on the forward strand.
TTCTGTGATCAAAGCTGAATTTTCAGCATCATTACTCCAGTCTTCAGTGTCACATGATCCTTCAGAAATCACTCTAAAATTATTTGCCGCTCAAGAAATATACAGTATGTAAGACGTTTACATGCGCTCATGAAAGCCTCTCTTCCGTTCAATGACACTTTAAATAAATGCTTATACAATGTTCAGGATAATGCTGAAAGAGCCATTCTGTACTGTAATGCCATTGTGTCATGCAAAGAAAAGGGATTAATTAAAACTATAGTCCCACATGTTCAGATCTATAGTCTCAAAAATGCTTTAAATCAAACTATTATAACTGTATAATTATAATCTGTCGACATGATGCTGGTTAATTGCAGAGCTTGAGCAAACATATCTACATCCTATGATCAGATGCTTTATAAACTGCTTTTTCTCACCGCTGTCATTTTTGTTGTGTGTTTATTTTGTTATTGACAAGAAAGCGCACAGCACATATTTGCATATTCATCTAAATGTCACTCTCAGCAGCGTGGACGGTGTCTGGATTTTCGTTATCGCTTCAAAAGTATTCCCAACTTCTTATTACTACTAAGCAAAGAACCAAAAAGAAATTACGTAGAACGTTACGTGAGCACGAGCAGTAAGTTGCTGGCTGCAGTTCACTTAACAGCCAGCGGTGTCACTAATAACAAGAGTTTCTGAATTCTACGTATAGCCCCTTTAAATGCAATTTTTGTGTTGCAATAACAAAACAAAAAACAGTGCTTTAATTGTCATGAAAATAGTCACAAAATGCATGCATTTTATGCAGAAAGGAATACGATCTGGACATGTTCTTGACAGGTTTTCTTCCAAGCAGTTCATGGTGACTTTGTTTAAAAGTTACAGAAACATATTCCAGTAGTCATGTGTAAGATTCTCAAATCTTAAGCAATAATCAATTCCATCTAGTGATTTCTTGTTCTAGTGTTTAGAAATTTGTGACTGAACCAGATTCATTCAGTACAGTCATACAGTATGTTGTATAAGGAATCATCCACTAAGTCCAGCGTGAAGAAAAGCTTATCCAGCCTTGACCTCCTCAACCTCCTGCTTCCTCTCTCATCCTGAATGGAACATCAGACTAAATTGGTGTCAGACAGGGCATATATTAAAACTGATGACTAACAGGCCTAACCCGCTCTCATTTATAGCCTGTGCTTTTATTGCAGTTTAACTCAGCAGCTGGAGTGACGTGTTTCTGAAGATTAGCGCATGGAGAAGGAAGTTCCTGTTTCTTCCCTGGCAGACATGTTTTAAATTCTTCACCGCCGACCAGAGCCAGAAAGCGTTATCTAACACACAAAGTGGCTTACGGCGGCTTGATCTAACCCACAATTCTCAGCTGTAGCAAATTACTCAGCTGTCAGTTTAGACGCACATTATGTGGGACGTCACTTCTGTTGTGCTCTTTTGTAAGAAAACAAGCAAAAGCATATATACGAGTCTCCAAGCTGGTCTGGTGCTGCTAGTCCAGATTAGCCTATAAGAGGCCTGTTGAGGGCACCAACATGCTGGTTTTACAGTTTTTTAGGGGTTCAAGTGTGTAGGGTGGTGGTGGCACCGCAATGGATAAGACACATGCCTTTGGTGTGAGAGACCCGGGTTCGAATCCACTGTGAGACACCAATGTGTCCCTGAGCAATGGATAAGACACATGCCTTTGGTGTGAGAGACCCGGGTTCGAATCCACTGTGACACACCAATGTGTCCCTGAGCAAGACACTTAACCCCTAGTTGCTCCAGAGGCGTGCGACCTCTGACATAGATAGCACTTGTAAGTCGCCTTGGATAAAAGCGTCAGCTAAATGAATAAATGTAAAAAATTTAAAATGTATAGGGTACAAGTGATTTCAAAACTTTTCAGCCGGTTCTAATTAGATTTTTGGATGCTGTGAACATTTTTAGCTAAAAAGACTGCGACTCCAGTTTAGCATTTATTGTTGTTTCTGCAGTTAAAAAGACAAAGTTGAAAAATCTGGCTACTATTGTTATTTTAATAATTTCTTTATTTTAATTGTATTTATTGATCTGTCAGGGTTATCTAATCTAACTATTTGTGGCTTGTGTTTTGAATATTATATTCCCCTGCACTTTAGGCATTTTGCACACATTTGCTCATCTTGTGACTTGATTCTGATTTATTTCGTTTTGTATTTTTATTTATTAGAAAGGTATATTCTGTTCATATTTAATTAATTGTTTATTTTTTCGGTGCATCGATGTTATGCTGTACTTAGAGCCTGCTCGCACAGGTAATTTAGCCGATTAAATATTTTTTTTTGCATGTGAAATGCAAATCCTGACAGTAAATTATGCATAATTACATGCAACTAACCCTCAAACAAATCCTAATCCTACCCTAACCCTATATTAAGTACATGTAGTTGCTTAATATCACTCAGAACTTAAATATATAATTACACTGTAACAATGACACCTTAAAATAAAGTGTAACCAAAAAAACGGTAAGACAGGCTACAGATGTGTCACATTAGAAAACTTGCATCACCTAACGTATGTAATTAAATCCATATGTTTGTAATAGTATCTAGCCAGTTGTTATCAAAACGTGTGATGAAGTTATGACACGGCCATGGGGGTTTTGTGCTATAAAACAGTATATGCTGCCAATACAGTAAATGTTCACACTGTATATGACTCAATCTATACTACTGTTTAATATATTCTGCTAGTCTCTACCATAGTTTTGTCTCTGTTTACAGTATCACATGGCATACTGTAAAATGCTGCTCTATGTTCACAAATTGCAAATCTCTCTGTCTCTCTCTCTCTCACACACACACACACACACACAAACACACTTTGAACATAGTAGTGGTTCTTATCTATAAATCACTTATGTAAAAAGGATTCATAACATTTGGTTACCATATCCGAAGTTGCACGTCTATAGAATCAATATCTATAGGTGTGCCAAATGATTTATTGATTAACCATTAAGTTCAGTTGGATTAAATAACAGACAAAGGTATTAAACTGAACGAGAAGAGATGCAAATCAGAAGTTTGACAGTAAGAGCTTTATGAAAGGAGGTTACTTTAAATGAAATATGCAATATAACATTATATTGAAACTTTAATTTCCTAACTGGGATCCATAAAGTACTACTACTACTACTACTTATGCATTAAACATATAGATAAAAACCTTATTTTGTGTAGTGAAAAGGTTTTTTGTATTGTATTAATACAATTGAAAATATATGGAATGTTTGAAAAAAGTGCCCTTTTTATGATCTGTGGTGATATTAGTACTAAGAGATTTCAATTGCTTGTGAAAATTGTGCCAAAGCAATTTAAAAAACTGTCAAATGAACTGAAGTGGTCGATGCCTAGCCTCTCTCTGACCAAGTGTCGTATACAAAACGCAACAAAATACTGCAGTGTTCTCGATGGCTTTACTCTCAGAAGACAAAAATGTGATTTCTGCATTACAAATGTGATTTCTGCATTACAAATGCCACCAAACATAATTGCAAACTTTACATATTGAATTAAATTAAAGGAGTATTTATTTTAATTCAACTGTAAACGGCCATAAACACTTGATCACTAGTATTCAACTGTAAACGGCTCATAAACACTTGATCACTAGTAAAAAAAAAAATGAAATAACCTTTTAAACATGAAAGTTTTTTGGAATCATTTAAGACATATCTCCTCATATAGAACCTTTCTGGCAAACATGGTTCTTTAGAATTTAGTCGAGAACCCAAGAGTTCTAAATAGAACCCCATTGAACCTTTTTTTCTAAGAGTATATACGAGGATCATAATACTTGTCTCGGTTCTCATTTAAAATAAAAGGTCTGTCCCCATGTACAGTATTTCTGAAGCTTTCAGATGAGCCTTTACAACATAAAAAGAGTCATTTAAATCACAAATCCGGCGTTTCATTTCCTGACCTTTGATCGAACTAATGAGTGTTGAAATTAACACTCCTTCAGCTAATAATGCAAAATCAGTGTGTGTCGTAGATTTATATGGGATATCAGTCTAAATGACTCTCACATTCTCTCAAACGTAATGTAATCAAAGTCAGGATTTTGTTAATCGTCTTAACAGGCAGTACTTTCACATACACACGGTTATAATCTGTCTTGTGCTTCCTCCAGGTTCTTCATCTGTATCTCTACTCTTGATTGTATTAACTTTTCCAGCAGGTTATTTTACGTTGAATAAACTTGTGGATTTAGAGACTCTGATCATGCAGCACGGCTGATTTAGGCCGTCCTCATCAAAATTCAATCCAAATTCTCTTTTCAATGTGTATCTTAAATTTTAATCTTATGTTTCATGGTTCACATCATGGAGCTATTTTTGATCTATTTTCATCGGTTGAGGAACATTTTGAGAATTTTTGTATTCTATTTTTTGTGTGTGAAGTGAGTAAATATTGTTTAAATTTTTGATATATGTCTAAGCAATTTTATGTACATCTCACTTGCTTATTAAATTACATAATGCAGTTTTTGGGGCAAGACTAACTTGAAAACCTCTGCTTAAAACTAATTGAAACCCTTATCAATTCATGCTTAAACTGTTAAAGAGCATAAACTTATGAAACAAGTGGTTGACCATGTGATTTAAAGTATTACAGTATACTGTTTAAATATTATAATGCATAGCAAGAACATATGATAAATTATAAGGCATAATGAATGCATTTTAATGCATTAGGAAAACGAATTGAGATACTATTATAGTTTTTATTAATATTTTGAATTAGTTTTTAATTTTATATTTCACATTTTATTTTATTATTTGAAAGTTTTAGTAATATTGCTGTGTGTTTTTGTCATAACGATCACATTGGACAAAGGACAATTTCTTAATTGCAGTATCTTTTTTTTAAAACAATTTGGTTACACTTTTTAAGGCGTCCGTGTTACAGTGTAATTATACATTTAAGTACTGAGTAATACTAATTAACTACATATACTTACCTAAGGGTTAGGAATAGGGTTTGGTTTAGGGTTAGTTGCATGTATGCATAATTTATAGTTATTATTAGGCTACAACAGTAACTTGTGTCACAAGGACATGGTAAAATAAAGTACCAACAATTGTACTGGGATTTTAGGAAAGAAACCACAACTAAAATTCCTGAAAATTACAACAACACACAAGTCATGGTTTCACTGAATGCTCACGACCTGATAAAACCAACAGATCCATTAAGGATCATTAAATGGGAGGAGTCATGTATATTAAGGTCACCCATAATGCATTATATCTGTCCACCCTGCAGGCCATCTGAACTCCAGCTGATGATGAGAGAGAAGTGAGGACAGGTTCAAACAATCAGCGCTGAAAATACATCCAAGTGCAGGAACTGAACCCACAATCATGGCACCATGAACACGAGGAGGAGTGAATGAGGTCTTTTCAGGTTGAATCACTCTTAAAAAGTTTACACTTTAGTCCACAAGTGAAAGTTTTGCACTATATCAGCATCGAGCAAGACTTTAGTAATAGTGCACATCATTTGTGCCCTTTTTTCAATATACATGATTTTTCTTTAAACTTTTCTTTCTTTACATATTTTCTAAATCCTCATATGCTTCAACTTATATCTCAGTTGAAATGAAAAAGAAATCCATTATTTTCCCCCTTTTTTTTTTTTGTGGACCTTCAGTTTTTTTCTGTTAAAATACGGAAATCTGATGTGAAGATCCTGCAGTATATTGGAACAACAACTTTTTTTAATGTCCAAAGAACCATGCTGTATAGAACTATAGAAAAGAAGGAGGTTGAAACTTGAAGAAGTTTTACTTTTATGTCTGAACTGTTATTCATATTTTTTAATATTGCTTATGGGGAATTACACCTGCAATGAATTAGGTTCAGAAACTCTACAAAGATTACAAAATGCCTATTACCCACATCAACTTTTATCGTTTTAAATGTAAATTAAAAAAATTCTCTTACATGTAAACTCCGTTAATTGCAGCACTGCGTCCACGCATTTCCATTTATTGCGCTGATGTAAATCCAAAATCCCAAACTGATCCATGATGGGAATAACCCCAATCCCAGATAAAGTATTCCGTCAAGGACTCTGGAAGATTTTTCAGACTGTCTCTGTTGCTGTAGGTAAATTGTTGTTCGTTGAAATCTGGATTCCGCACAAATGCATTAGTACTCTTAAATCCCACGCAACGCTCATTTTACGTGTTTTCCGCGATCCAGATTTAAAGTTTATCTATATCCCAGCATTCACTTAAGAGAGAACTCCGTATCCAAACGTTGTCCGTGCTTCCCATTGAAGATATGACTGAATTTTAAGCCATTTACGGATGTGTCCAGCTGGTTTGCGCACAGCATGAGTTTGCCGTCTCTCTGCATGCGCGCGCCCTAGAGCTTCTGCAGGATTACGCGCATCATAACCAAACATTTGCGCGCGCCAAATTAGATAATAAGCAAGAAAAAAATGACTGTACGACTCTTTCACTGCAGGTACTGATTGTTTTGACTGGTGCCTAATGCAGAGTTCACTTTGGGCACGGCTGGTTTGTCCTTACAGGATGATTTTAACGTCAGGATTTGTGTTTCCAGTGACTGTCATATCTATAAAAAGTAGTAAATATATGTTTTTACTTTTTCTTATAAGGTTGCACTCAACTACTTGCTCTGTTTAGTACAAAGGATTTCTCCCAAACACTTTTGGTTTGCTTTCTTCTATGTCGTGATTGTGAATATCACAGCTTGTACTTTAATAGGAAATGCATGCGCTAAAATTAATCGAAGCAACACGAAATTGATTTATTATTCAGCATCTCCCTCTAGTGGCCTCAGTGAAGTCTTTTATGTCTAGTGGCCTCAGTGAAGTTTTCATGTCTTTGACATTTATGCTTCTGTTTTTAATATATAATAAACCACCTTACTCACCCTATCACCTTCCTGTTTATAATTTTTTTTTGGCATACTAAGCATGTCCATATGATATTACTGGGCTTGTATTATTATGTAGGCCTACATATGATGATCTTCTGTATGCTAATGCTTGCCTTGTGTCCTGTAATACTGAGGCTCTACCGGTGGGGGCAGCACTGCAGCGGGTGAGTGACGGATACACACACACCACGCGACAGACAGCGAGGAAGAAGCGTCCAGCTCACAGTAACACACATTTGAGCATTCAGTTGTCGGTTTACGTTTACATTTTAGTGAATTAAAGAGAACCATGTCGGAAAGAAAAGTTTTGAATGTAAGTTCCTCTTTGTTTACTTCTATATTATTATTGTGCTGCGGCTTAAGGTGGATTAGAGGAGTAATGTCTAAGATAATCATTAACAGCATGCTAATGAAGTAGCAACGCAGTGTATATATTTATTCAGTTTAAGTATTTAAGTATGTTTTCTATGCACTTAAAGAACATAAATAACCTTGAGCACACGTAACAGTTATTAAGATGAACCTCGAAATAAGTTTCTGTTGACAAAGTTACGCTACTCTGGTGAACTGTCACTTTTACAGCATTTCTTCTTGTTTTTCTTCCTCAGAAATACTATCCTCCGGATTTTGATCCGTCTAAAATCCCTAAACTCAAACTGCCCAAAGACCGTCAGTATGTGGTCAGATTGATGGCACCATTTAATATGAGGTGAGACAAGTTGTATTTTTCAGTTTAACTTGTATTAACTATTGCCAGTATCATACATGGTTTGAGATAGAAACACAGGTCTGTCGTATAAGGACATGAGGTAGTAGTTATAATGTTTTTAGATACAGAACTATAATATTTAACTATTTCATACAGCCCTTTATGCAGCTTCTCAACTAAGGATACAATTACATAGAACAACAACAATATACACTACCGGTCAAAAGTTTGGAAACATTACTATTTTTAATAGTCTCTTCTTCTCACCAAGGCTGCATTTATTTGATCAAAAATACAGGGGAAAAACAGTAATATTGTGAAATATTATTACAATTTAAAGTAATGGTTTTCTTTTTGAATATACTTTAAAATATAATTTATTCCATTGATGAAAGTTGAATTTCCATCATCATTACTCCAGTCTTCAGTGTCACATGATTGGAAACAGTTGTGCTGCTTAATACTTTTTTAATAACCTGTGATACTTTTTTTCAGGATTCTTTGATGAATTAATTAATTTTATTATATTTGTTTTTTGTTTTTTTTTAATTTATTTAACATATAAACATTTTGTAACAATATACACTACAGTTCAAAAGTTTGCGGTCAGTAATTTTCTTTCTTTCTTAAAAAAAAAAAAAAAGTTATTAATATTAAGCAGCACAACTGTTTCCTACATTGATAATAAATCAGCATATTAGAATGGTTTCTGGAGGATCGTGTGACACTGAAGACTGGAGTTATGGATGATGAAATTCATTTTGCTGCACAAATTATATTATATTATATTTTAAAGTATATTAAAATAGATAACCATTATTTTAAATTGTAATAATATTTCACAATATTACAGTTTTTTTCTGTATTTCTAATCAAATTAATGCAGGCTTGAGAAAACTTCTTTCAAAAAGATAAAAAATAGTAATGTTTCCAAGCTTTTGACTGGTACTGTATATCAGTGTAAAAATAAGAGAAAAATATAAATAAAATACAACAATCTAAGTAATGGTATGCTGAACATAATACTATTTTAATGGCAAAGAATCTCTTGATTTCTCTGATTTGTGAGGAAAACATGTAGTTTGATTTATTATAGATTATATAACATCTTTCAGATAATAATACTTGCTGTTTTGCAGGTGTAAAACATGTGGAGAATACATTTACAAAGGGAAGAAGTTCAATGCTCGTAAGGAGACGGTTCAGAACGAACTGTACATGGGGCTTCCCATTTTTAGATTCTACATTAAATGCACCAGATGTTTGGCTGAGATCACCTTCAAGGTACTCCAATGAGCTACAACACTTCAGGAGGGAGATATTCTTGTGTGTTTTGTTCGGTTTCACTTCATCTGATTGGTGTGTTTCGCAGACAGATCCAGAGAACACAGACTATGCCATGGAACATGGTGCCACACGTAATTTTCAGGCTGAGAAACTGCTAGAAGAGGAGGAGAAAAAGATCCAGCTGGAGCGAGAGGAAGAGGAACTCAATAACCCCATGAAGGTCTGTTAGAAACTTTAATATCATAAAAGACACATGTAGTCTTATAGAGGTTTTGTGACGGGGGTGATTGTTTTATTCTGTGCTATTCGTGTTTAATTTTTGATTTACTTCCATTTTCCATCAGCGTATATTTGTGACAAAAGCATTTTGTTTTTCTTCCACTGTTTTCCACATATGGTGTACATAAAAGACTTTACAGTGTCTTTGTAAGCAAACCATCAAAAACCCATAAAAACTTAAAAAGCGAATTAGTGGTCGACCGATACTGTTTTTTTTTTTTTTAATTATGGCCGATGCTGATATCTTAGAGAGCAGGGTGGCCGATATAAAGCCTATATATATATATATACTTTATATACTTTATATACTTTATATTTATTTTAATCAATATTTAATAAATTAGAAATAAATTAGAAAACAAATATTTAAAATAAACATGCTTATACATACTTTAGATGGCAATTTCTTGAATCTGCAATCCTTTTACAGTTTTTTTTCTTTTTTTCTCACAAATAAAGTAATTGTTTAAAAATATATGAATATGTGAATAAAAAGGAAGTAAACGCTGTAACAGGGCACTCAGTAATCTGGTAATTTCGTGCGCAATGGTAATCATATTTTTTTCAAATAAAGACAAGGTAACGTTAATTTTAAATACAGCACACAGTGAAAACGATATGAATATGACACAGTGGGCAACTGGTTATAGCACAGCATATTTTAAAATGAAGGATTTAAAGTTTT